>VMDO01007200.1:17086-93452 GCA_007922755.1 Pedetes capensis | reverse complement strand
AGAGAAAGAAAGGAAGGAAGGAAGGAAGGAAGGGAGGGAGGGAGGGAGGGAGGGAGGGAGGGAGGGAGGGAAAGAGAGGAAAGAGAGGAAAGAAAAAGGAAGAAAGGAAGGAACAAACGAACTAACTAACTGCAGGCCAATATCCTTGATAAACAAAGCAAAAATCTCCAACAAACTACTAGCAAACCAATAGCACATTAAAAAAATTATTCACCACAATCAAGGGGGATTCATCCCAGGGATGCAAAAATAGTTCAATATGTGTTAAGCAATACATGTGATATATCACATCAACAGAATGAAGGATAAAAATCATGTTTTTTCCTCAATACGTGCAGACTTTTCTGCATTTGATACAACTCAGTAGCCCTTCATGATAAAACCTAGAACAAATTTGGCATATCAGGAGTGTACCTTGTGTTAGTCAGACTTCACATTGCTATGACAAAACACCTGACAGAATAAAAGGGAAGGTTTATTTGGTTCATGGTTTTGGGGGGTTCAGTCTATGTTCAGATGGATTCATTGTTTCTGGGCTATGGTAAGGCAGAGCATCATAATAAAAGAGGGCATGGAGAAGCAATCTGGTCACCTTGTGATGGTCAACAGGGGTGGGGTGGGGCCTGGAACAAAATACAGCCCCAACACACAACCCAGTGACCGACTTCCTCAGCTAGGCCTCCTCCTAAAGTTTCCAGAACCTCCCAAAACAGCACCACCAACTGAGGACCAAATCTTCAACACATGAATCTGTGGGGAACATTTCATATTCAAATCATAACATGCCTCAGCATCATAATGGGCATCTATAATAAGCCAACATGGGAGCTGGACGCAGCAATCCACTCCCAAGGCAATCCCGAAACAATCAGCCATTGAAAACCCTGTGAGGGTTGCTATGAGTGGGACAAGACTTGATGGCACCTAGCAACAACAACAACACAATAAGCCCACAGCTAACATGCTGAATGGGGAAAAGCTGAAAGCTTTCTCTCTAAGATCTGGAACAAGACAGGGATGCCCACTTTCTTCCCTTTTATTAAATATAGTCATGGAAGACCTAGCCAGAAACAAACAAAAAAAGCCATCCAAATTGGAAAACTGTTACAGTTTGCAGGTTATACAATTGTATATATAGAAAACCCCAAAAAGTAAAAAGTCTGTTGGAACTAATAAATGAATTCAGCAATGTTGTAGACTATAAAATCCACATATTAAAACCATTAACATTGCTTTACATATATAATTATCTGAAATAGAAATCAAGAAAGCAATCCCATTTATAACAGCTACCAAAAAAGAAAAACCCTAACGATAAAGAAGTAAAAGATTTCTACAATGTAAATTATAAAATATTGATGAAAAAATTGAAGAAGACACCAAAAAATGGAAAGACAGCCTGTGGTCATGGATTGAGAAAATCAATATTGCTAAAACATCTATTCTACCCAAAAAGATCTACAGATTGAACGCTATCACCATCAAAATGCCAATTACATTCTTCACAGACTAGAAAAGAATAATTCTAAAATTTATATTGAACCACAAAGAAGCCACCTTGAGCAAAAATAAGGCAGAAAACATCACATTATCCAACTTCAAAACATACAATAAAGCTGCAGAAACCCAAACAGCACGGAATTGGCATAAAAACAGACAACAGAATAAGGAGCCTAGAAGCAAACCTACACATCTGCAGCCAACTGATTCTTCACAAAGGTGTTAAGAACATCGTTTGGAGAAGACAGTGTTTTCAATAAATGGTACCGGGAAAATTATAATTCCACATGCAGGAGGATGAAACTGGTCTCCTCGCGCCAGTTAGGAAAGTCAACTCAACATAAGACCTGAAACCATGAAACTACTAAAAGAAAACATAGAGGAAATGCTTCAGGGCACTGCAATGGCAAGGATTTGAGGGACAAGACCCCAAAAGCACAAGAAACAAAAGTAAATATAGATAGATGAGATTATATCAAGCTAAAAAGCTTCTGCACACCCAAGGAACCAACAGAGTAAAGAGACAGACTACAGAGTGGGAGAAAATATTTGCAAACTATACTCTGACAAGGGGTTGAGACCCAGAGTTATTGCATTAACTACTTTTCCTGTTGTTGTTCTTATTAGGTGCTGCGGGTCTGACTCATAGTGACCCTCACAGGGTTTTCAATGGCTGATTGTCTTGAGATTGCTTCAGGAGTGAACTGCCATGTACTTCCCCCATTTTTGCGGTGCTGGGGATCGAACTCAGGTCCTCAGAGAGTACAGAGCAGCACTCTGCCAACTGAGCTAGACCTCAGCCCTTAAGTGTTGCTCAGACGGTCCTCGAACTTAAGAACCTCCTGCCTCATCCTCCGCGGCTCACTGATTATCAGTGTGTGCCACCACACCTGGCAACTACTCTTCCTAGGGAGCCATAAAGGAGATGCCCATTCACCCCAGACACTGAAAGGGGACAGACAGACCAGAGGATGGAAACATCAATTGGAACTTGACAAGCCTATGAGTTTACTGGGGTTGCTTACAGGAGCATGGGGGACTCAGACAGCACTGGACAGCATTTATATACAGCTTCACAAGAGAGAGGAATCCATCCAAAGTGTTCCCATTGAGGAGTCCCACAGGAAGCTGCACCACCACCAAGTCTCACCCCGAGCCAATCCATTACATTTTACATAGTAGTGGGAGGCATTGCGGGGAAGAGATGTCATGAGAGCCTCATGGCCAGGCATGGAAAGACAAGTACTGCAGGGTCTCACCCATATGTGGAGTCTTAAAAAGTTGATCTCATACAAATTCAGAGTAGGAATGGTGGTTACCAGAGGCCCGGGAGAGTAGGGAGTTGGGGAAAGTATGGGAAAGGTTGATAATGGGTACTAAATTGCAGTTAGGAACATGAAGTACTGGTGTGCTACTGCAGATTACAGTGGCAACAGATAACAATACTGTGCTGTACATTTCAAAAAAGCTAGAAGAAAAGATTTGGAAAGTTTTCACCATAAAGAAATGACAGAAGTATCATAAAGCTTGAACATATGGGACATTTGGACTCCATAAGCAGTTGATTCAGGTAACTGGAATCTAAGATGGGAATATATAGATTCATATAACTGAAAAACCAAAACAACAATTTCTATCAATACTCAAGTTTTTCAAAACATAGTATCAGCTAAACATATTATCTATACCATGTGGCCACTATTCTAGTCTAGATACGTTGAGCAACACAGATAGAATGTAGGAGCCATAATTTTGAGCATTCTTTCTTATTTTCTTAGTACTGAATATGAGTCAGTTGATTAGTCAATAAAACAAAACAAACAGAAACCTAAAAATTAAAAGCCACCTAATTATAATTGAGAATTAGGCAAAGCATTTTAGAAATATTGTTAATATACTTTGTTTTGGTAACATATTTCTCTAAAGAAGCAGAAAATTAGTTCAATAAATTACTTATATAAACTATGTTTATCCCACAACAGTCACTGTGAAGAGTTAAGGACTAATATCTTGGTCTTTGTGGTTCACTTGCTGAGCAAGGACTAGTAGACCTTTTCCTCCCTTTGTTATGATAACAACTTCCTTATTTATCACTGACCCTTAATGTCCTGGTTCAAGTCTGTTCAATCAGTTCTGCAAGTTTCCAGTATCATGGTGTACATTCTTCTCCATTAAACACAAAATGGAAATAATTATCTGAGGATAAATCCCTAGGCAGTCCCGTGAATGCACCTCTCAGTTCCGTGCACATTGTTCTACAGGATTTTTTTTAAAGGCTGTGCTAATTAGCCTGCCCCCACTCCTGTACTTCTACACAGCATAAGATTACAGAAGGAGTGTATGTGTGTTCTCATCTGTAAAGCAATATACTAGTAGGATAAAACAACCAAATATAAATCTATACATGTTCTAGAGAACATCAGGTTGCACACTAGTCACCATTTGTAGACCAAGAGAGGGCTCTTTTGACAATATACAAATGAAATTACCATTTTCAAACTGCCATTTGCAACAAGGTGATCATTTAGAAAAAATTCTAAAACCAAAGCAATTTTACATAGTGCTATCCTTACTTATATCTTTTTCATTTGTTTTTTGAAACTTACTTTTATGAACAATCATCCTAGAAAATACATACTGCACTAAAATGTAGCATAAATATTCAGAAAAGAGTTAACAACACTGCTGAAAGGATGTGCTTATAAAAAAATCAGTTTTATGGAAACTCCTCTTAAAATGTGAAATACAGGAATAGAAAAAAAGTAAAGATTTTATTGAAACATGCCAAACTCTAATAGAGATAGTCTAAACTGATCTAGGTGATCCAACTTCTGACTCCAAATATAATGAAGGGCAAGAAGAATTTTAATGAAAGTAAAAAAGTAGTAACTTCAGAGAAGAAAATCACATAGAAAAACTACATGGAATATGAGAATTGCCTCTCATGTCTCTTGGCATGAAAACCATAGAAACAAATTTATTTAAGTAGAAATAATGTGCTATTTTGAAGAGGAAGGTAATATTTACCAAACATTAACAAGTACATATTCATTCAGTTATTTACTAAGTTCTTGCGGTAACCAAGATAATCCCCTTTTTCATTGAGTTTATGTTCTGAGAGACAGAACAAATAATCAGTAAGTCATACAATTTCAGGTGGTGATAAATGTTATAAAAACAAGGAAACAAGACAGAGAGTGATGGGGGATGTGGTGAGGTGGGGTGCAATTTTAGATACTGTGGTCAGATGAAATTTCACTGAGGTTATATTTGAACAGAGGTCTGAGCAATAAAAACAGTCAAGTGAACATATAGGGGGTACAGTTTTCCAGGCCCAGTGTATAACAGATTTAAAGGTCTCATAATAAGGTAGAGGGATATATGATGGATGAATGGAAGGATGGATGGATGGATGGATAGATAGATAGATAGATAACATAGATGTATTCAGAATACTCCATCCACCAACAGCAAAAGTCATTTTTCTGAAGTATATATGGAATGTTCTCCAGGATAGATCATACGTTAGGCTACAAAATAAGTCTTAATAAATTTTAAAAGATTGACTATATACAAAGTATCTTTTCTCAGTGTAATGGAATGAAACAAAAAATCAAAAATAGAACTGAAAAATTAAAAAGTATGTGGAAACCAAACAACACACTCTTTAAAACATCAGTGAGACAAAGAAAAAATTACAAGGAAAACCAGAATATAGGTTGAACTAAATAAAAACAAAATATATAAAAATTTATGGGATGCAACAAAAGCAGTGCTAAGACAGAAATTATCACTGTAAGACATATATTTTTTAAAAAGAGCTCAAGTCCACTATTTAATATTATACATTAAGGAACTAGAAAGCTAAACATAGAAGTAGCAGATAGAAGGAAATAATGAAGATGAGGGTAGAGATAAAACAAGAGAATAGAAAAAGAGTACCAAAAATCCACAAAGTTTACTCTTTCAAAAGATCCACAAACTTGACAAATCTTTAGCTAGATTATCTAAGGAAAAAAAAAATTCAAATTATCAAAACCAGAAATGAAAGTGAAACATTACAATCAAATTTACCAAAATAAAAAGGCAGGAAAATATGATGAAGAATTATACAAAAATTGGATAACCTAGGTGAAATGGACAAATTTCTAGAAACATACAATCTACCAAAACTGAAACATGAATAAATAGAAAGTATGAATAGGCCTATAGATAAGAAGGAGCTTGAATCAATACTGAAAAACCTCAAGACAGAAGCCCTGGACAGAAGGCTTCACTGGCAAATTCTACCAACCATTTAGTGAAGAGTTAACACTAACCTTTCTCAAACTTACCCGGAAATCTAAAGAGATAGAATACTTTCTAAGTTGCCCTGTGAAGCCATTATTACCCTGTTACAAAAGTCAAATAAAGGCACTACAAGGAAACAAATTATAGACCAATATCCCTAATAAATACTGATGTGAAAATCCTCAAGAAAACAATCCCAAAATGGCAGCCCATTTAGCAGCACATTAAAAAGGATTATACACCATGACCCAGTGGGTTTTATTCCTGGAATACAAGGATTGTTCACCATATGACAAATCAATCCATCCAGAGGGTGTCAAAAAAAAATGTGTATACATTTTAGGATGAAAACTTTCCATTTTGCTATTTTAACAATGTGTCTTTCTTAAGGTAAAATTCAGCTCCCACATAGAAGTGAAAACATATGGCATTTCTCTTTTTGAGCCTATGCTCATTCACTTAAGATGATATTCTCCAATTCCATCCACTTTGCTGCAAATGACAGTATTGCATTCTTTTTTATTTCTGAGTAATATTCCATTGTGTATATGTACTATAATTTTTTATACATTCTTCTGTTGATGGGCATCTTAGTTGGTTCTATATCCTTGCTATTGTGAAGAGTGCTGCATTAAATATGGAGATGCAAGTGTCTCTGTGGGATGAGGACTTGTCTCCCTTTGGGTATATTCTCAGGAGTGGCATAGCTTGGTCTTATGGCAGTTCTACTTTTAGTTTTCTGAGGTATCTCCATATAGATTTGCAAAGTGGTTGAACCAATTCACAGTCCCACCAACAGTGTAAGAGGGTTCCTTTTTCTTGACATCCTTGCCAGCATTTGTTATTATTTGTTTTGTTAAACCTATACAAAAGTAAATATATAAAAATGCACACTTAGCACAGGGAAAATATAAATAGTAGAAAGAAAGAGGGAGGGGACTAGCAAAGGGAAGTGAAAATTGTGGAAGGTGGGATGGGGAGGAGAAACAATCTCAAGGTAAATGATGCAACTTCATGAGTATATGGTAGAAATCAGGGGATATAGCCCAAATATGCATACGAGTTTTACTACATATTAGCCAAAAGGTTCCATAAACTTCATAAGTTGATGAAAATGTAACCAAAAGTGATGTAGTAGTTGCATAATGGGAAAAGCAAATGCTATATTTGTTACTCTGTACCCCATCAACATTTACCAGTAAAGAGGGGGAAAAAGAAATTAAAATATTTAACTAAAAAAAAAATAATGTGTCTGTTCTATGCTTGTTCTGCTAACTTCGGTCTCATGCACACTGTATGATAGACATCTGTGGTGGGCATGTAAACTGTCCCCACACCATAGCAGAAGAAGCAGGACTTGTTGCCATGAGGCCTCCCAGATCTTCCTTTGTGCACATCACTCACAATACGTGCATCTCAAGCTTACCACAAACACAAGTGATTGTTAGGTGTGTTGGAGGTTCTGTTGCACTCTCACACCTTCATTGTTATTAACTTCCACAGCATTCTTCAATTTCAAATACCACTTCAAAATGGTATTGCACTCCACAGAAGACAACCTGGCAACTGTGCTTTTGCCATTTTCTTTGACTGTCCTGCCTGTCTGCAGCATGGTGGCACTACCATTCATTCAATTAACACCATCTTTTCAGTGAACATCATGCTATACAGTGCTGCTGTAATTCAATTCACCTTTGAAAAGTAATACATAGATAACGTCTCTTAAAATGTGTGTACATTTTTGGCACCCCCTGTATAATATGGTTTAGCTCAGTTGGTAGAGTGCTGCTCCGTACCCTCTGAGGCCCTGGGTTGGAGAAGGACCTAGCAATCTACTCCCAAAAGAATCCTGAAATAGCCATTGAGAACCCTATGAACAGTAGACAAGCACTGACACAGTGCTGGGCATAGCACAGTGTTGGAGAGTGTTTCATTCTGTTGTATATAGGGTCACTGCAAGTCAGATATGACTCGGCACTTAACAACAACAAAAACAATAGAATAACATGTCACTTTAATAGAATGAAGAAGCAGCCCCACATGATCAGCTCAATTGATGCAGAGAAAGCCCTTGACAAAATTCAACACACTTCATGAAAAAGACACTCAATAAACTAGGAATAGAAGGAAAATTCCTTAATATTTAAAGTGGCTTATTTTTATTATTTTCAATCCTGAGGATTGAACCCAGGGCCTTCCACATTCTAGGCAAGCACTTCACCACTGATCTGCACCCCCAACCCCTTCTGTAGTTTTAGTTTGGGACAGGGTCTTGCTAAATCATGCAGATTACCCCTGACCTCGAACCTGGAATCCTCCTGCCTCAGCCACCCAAGTAGCTGGGATTACAGGTGAGCACCACAGTGCCCAGCAAGGCCATTTTTAAATACACGTGTCAATAGCTGTAAACTTCCTTAGCACTGATTTCACTGTATCCTATACCTTTTGTAATGAATGTCTTGCTTTGTTTTCATTTAGTTCAAGGTATCTTCTAAATTCCTTTGTGATTTTCCCTTTGATTCACTGGCTGTTTAAGGGTATGTTGTTTGGTTCCCACATTTTTGAATCTTCCACTTTTGCTTCTCTTTTCAATTCTCATTTTATTATTGTCGGAAAAGATGCTTTATATGACTTCAACGTTATTTAAAATTGTTAAAACCTACTTTATGGTCTAATAAACATATGGTCTATCTTGGAGAATATTCTCGTGTATTATTCTATATTTTAGAAATCATGTTGAATGTAGAATTTTGTTAAATACTTTTTCTGGATCTACTGATATTGTATATACCTTTTTTCCTTTGGAATATTAAGAAGGAATAATATTTTCATGGTTTTCCTAATATTGACTCATTAGTGCAGTCTAGGGAGGAACTCAACTGGTGATGGCATATTTTTTTGAAGTACTGCTGAATGACAGTTGCCATTGATTTATTCCCTCACATGTCTCTCAGTTTGCCATACTGTGCGGGTTTGCATGTTGCTGTGATACTGAAAGCTATGCTACCAATATTATAGATACCAACAGGGTCACCCATGGTGGACAGGTTATCAACTGAGCTTCCAGACTAAGATAGGCTAGGGAGAAAGACATGGCATCCCACTCTCAAAACAACTAGCCATTGAAAACTCTATGAATAGCAGAGAAACACTGTCAGGTATAGTGCTGAAAAATGAGCCCCCCACATTGGAAGGGACTCAAAAGACAACTAAGGAAGAGTTGCCTCCTCAAAAAAGAGTTTACCTTAATGACAATAATGGAGTAAAGCCACAGGGACCTCCATTTGTTGATGTGGCACAACTCAACATGAGAAGGAACAACTATAAACATCCATTAATAATTGGAATGTGGAATATATATAGTATGAATCCAGGAAAATTAGAAATTGTCAAAAGGGAAAAGGAGCATATAAACATTCTACGCACCAGTGAGCTAAAATGGACTGGCATGGGCCATTTTGAATCAGATAGTCATATGTTCTACTATGCCAGGAATGACAGATTAAAGGGAAATGGAGTTGCATTTATCATCAAAAAAGACATCTCAAGATCTGTACTGAAGTACAATGCTGTCAGTGACAGAATAATATCCATATGCCTACAAGGAAGGCCAGTTAATATGACCATTATTCAAATTTACTCACCAACCACTAAGTCCACAAATAAAGACAGGGAAGATTTTTACCAGCTCCTGAAATCCAAACAGATCAAACATGCAATCAGGATGTACTGATAATTACCAGTGACTGAAATGCAAAAACTGGAAACAAAGATGAAGGCTCAGTAGGTAGAAAATATGGCATTGGTGACAGACACAATGCCAGAGATCCTATGATAGAATGTTGTCAGACCAATGACCTTTTCATTGCAAATATATTTTTCCATCAATATAAACAGTGACTATACACATGGAAGTCACTAGATGGAACATATAGGAACCAAATTGACTACATTTGTAGAAAGATGGTAGAAAAGCTCAATATCAAATATCAGAACAACACTAGGTGCTGATTGAGCATCAGACCATCAACTGCTCATGTGCAGGTTCAAGTTGAGACTGAAGAGAACTAGAACAAGTGTACAAGAGCCAAGGTATGACTTGAATATATCCCACCTGAGGTCAAAGACCACCTCAAGAACAAGTTTGATGCATCAGACACTAATGATCAAAGAGAAGTTGTGGCATGACATCGAAGACATCATTCAGGAGAAAAGCAAAAGGATATTAAAAAGGTAGCCAAAAAAAAAAAAAAAAAAAAAGAAAGAAAGAAAGAAAGAAAAAAAGAAAGAAAGAAAAGACAAAATTACATGTCAAAAGAGACTTTGAGCCGTGCTAAAGTAAAAGGAGGGCTGGGATTTAGCTCAGTTAGTAGAGCACTGCGCTGCAGTCTCTGAGGTCCCGGGTTTGAGTCCCAGTACTGCAAAAATGGGAGGACGTGGCAACCCACTCCCTAGGCAATCCTGAAACAGTCAGCCACTGAAAACCCTATGAGGGTCGCAATGAGTTGGACTTGACTTGATGGCACCTAACAACAACAACAACAAAGTAAAAGGAAGACACGATGATGTTAAGGAACTAAACAAAAGACTTCAAAGGGCAAGTTGAGAAGACAAAATAAAATATTAAAATGGCATGTGCAAAGAGCTACAAATAGAAAACTAAAAGGGAAGAACATGCTTTGTTTTTCTCAAGCTTAAAAGAATTGAAGAAAAAATTCAAGCCTCAAGTGGCAACAGTAAAAGATTCTACAGGGAAAATATTAAAATAATACAGGAAACATCAAAAGAAGATGGAAGGAATATACCTTATACCAAAAAGAATTGATGGATAACTAACCATTTCAAAAGGTTGCATATGATCAGGAATGAATGGCACAAAGAATCATGTGGAAGCTGCCTTGAAGGAACTAGCAAAACACAAGGCTCCAGGAATTAATGAAATACCAATAGAGATGTTTCAACAAACAGATGCATCATTGGAGGTCTTAATTTATTTATACCAAGAGATCTGGAAAATAGCTACCTGGCCAACTGATGGAAGAGATCTATATCTGTGCCTATTCCCAAGAAAGGGGATCCAACCAAATGTGGAATTTATCAAATGATACAATTAATATCACACACAAGCAAAATTTTGCTAAAGATCATGCAAAAGCAACTGCAGCAGTATATGGACAGGGAACTGGCAGAAAAGCAAGCCAGACTCAGAAGGGGGAGTGCAACCAGGGATATCATTGCTGATGTCAGATGAATATTAGCCAAAAGCAGAGAATACCAGAGGTATGTCTCTATGTTTTGTTGACTATGCAAAGGCATTTGACTGTGTGGATCATAACAAATTATGTATAACATTGTGAAGAATGGAAATTCCAGAGCATATAATAGTATTCATGAGGAATCTGTACATGGACCAGGAAGCAGTCATTCAAACAGAACAAGGAAATACTGCATGATTTAAAGTCAGAAAAGGTGTGTGTCAGGGCTATATCCTTTTACCGTTCTTCTTCAAGCTCTGTGCTGAGCATACAACTTGAGAAACTGGACTTTATGAAGAAGAACATGGCATCATCATTGGAGGAAGACTCACCAACAACCTGTGTTATGCAGATAACACAACTCTGCTTCCTGAAACTAAAGAGGATTTGAAACATTTACTAACAAAGAGCAAAGAACACAGCCTCAACATCAACAAAACAAAAATTCATACAATTGGGTCAGTATGCAATTTCATGATAAATGGAGAAAAAATGGAGACTGTCCAAGATTTTATTTGGTTCTACAATCAATACCCACAGAAATAGCTGTCAAGAAATCAAAAGACACATTACATTCAGAAAAGTTGTTACAAAAAAAACCTCTTAAATTGTTGAAAAGTAAAGATGTCATATTGAAGACAAAGGTGCACTTGATTCATGTCATGGTATTTTCAGTTGCATTGTATATTTGCAAAAGCTGGACATTGAATGAGGGAGACAAGAGAAGGATTGATGCTTTTGAATTATGGTGCTGGAGACAAATGTTGAATATACCATGAACTGCCAAAAGACCCAACAGATCTGTCCTAGAAGAAGTGCAACCAGAGTGCTCCTTGGAAGCAAGGATGGCTAGACTGAGTCTGATGTATTTTGGACATGTTGTCAGGAGGGATCAATCCTTGGAGTAGGACATCATGTTTTGGAGAGTGGCAGGTCAAAAAAACAAAGGAAGACCCTCAACTAGATAGACTGACACAGTGTCTGCAACAATAGACTTAAACATAAAAAAGATCATGTGTCTGGCACAGAATTGAGTGTTTCGCTCTGTTATACATAGGGTTGCCATCAGTCAGACTGGTTTGATGGCACCCAACAACATTGATTTATTGGAATTTTTACATAAACTTTGATAAGTAAGGTTTGCTCTGTCTTGCTAGGTTTTGATGTCAGTATTAAACTTTCATAACTATGATATGAAGGATTTCCTATTTTGGTCTTTTGAAATAGCTTAAATTCTACTCACTTGGTTCTTGAAAACCTTAAAGAATTAAGAGTAAAACCATGTGGGCCTGGAGGTTCTAGGGATGCTCTTTTATAGATTTCTCTGCTGTTTCCATTCTTGTTTGTTTAGATTTGTCTATCTTTTCTGCTATCCAATAATTTTCACTTGTATTTTTAAAGTATTTTCAGGATACTTTCATTTCCTCAATTCCCACAGTTATTTGCTCTTTATATTTATAATTTTTTGTATTCGTCTTTTTCTCTTTTTATTACTGTACTGTATTTTAGTACTGTACTGTACTGTGCTCATTTACTTTTTGTCTGTATTTCTGTCTTCAAACAACCAGCTGCAATTCTATTATATGTCTGTCTTCTAAATGCATGGCTAAATTTTGTCATTCTTTCTCTTTTATGTATTCTGTGCCTTTTTGCAATAAATGAAATTATTCTCATTTGTAATGTTAAGACATATTTATTACTTATTCCATTTTATCTTAAGGTTTTGACTATCAATACTAGAAATATAGTTGTGGTTTTTCTGTATTTGGCTTTATAGGGGTGTATGAGTGTGTGTGTGTTGCTTTGTATAATTTTGGAGGCTTATTACCTATCCTGGGGGGATATTAATTATAACATTGTTTACTATCATTAATTCTCCATTTCTTGACTTCGCAACTTCAGGCTGCACCTATCTGACTCCGTTATAATGAAATACCAAAGCAGTGATTACAAATGAACCTACTCCCATTTCCTTCCTTTCCCCTTTCCATGCCTGATTTCTATTGTTACATAGTTTTTTACATTGTTAAGGTTTATAACATTTACAGTCTCTGGCCACATTTCCCATAACTGAATAATCTTAATTCTATATTTACATAATGGAGTCTTTATTGTGAGATTTTTTTTTTTGACAGCTGTTCTCTTTACTTAGTTGTATGGTTTTGACTTTTCTTGCTCTTTCAAAAAAAGCTTTTGGGTCCTGAGTTTGTTTGGATTGACACTGTATGTCTACCTCTTGCCTTTATATTTGAATGTCAGCTTGACCAAGAAAAATATTTTTGCATCTCTTGTTTTTCTTAGCACTTTGCAGATAATGAATATTTTTTAGAGAAATCTGAGGCTATTTTAATTTGCCTCCTATAGTTAGTATCATCTGGCTATCTATATAATTTTGCTTTAATGAAACGTAAAACCACTAACATGTATCTCACTGTTGCTGTTGCTATTTTTTCCAGGAACAAATTATTCTAGATTAATTCCTTTTTCTAATCAGGAAAATTCTCTTCTATTGGTTTTTAAGTATATTTCTGATTCATTTGTTAGTTTCTTTAATTACAGACATCAATTACTTTTACTCTGATTCGTTTTTATCCCTCAAATGTCTTATTTTCTCTTTAAATTGCTGTAGTATCTTTGGGGGGAGGAAAGGAACCTCTTCAGACTCTATGACTGTCAAGCTTTGTCCTTATATTAGTAATTAGGTTTTAGTCTGTGTCTGTTTGGTTCTTTGCCACTTCTAATTTTTTAAATGGTTCTGTAAGGGAGTTGCTTTAGCTCTCAATTTGTTTCCTAAACTCTGTGTCATAGTGTGGATTTCCCAGAAACAGACTCAAAAATTTGAGTGCAAGTAGTTAATTTGAGAAGCAATTCCAGAAAGCCCTAATAGGGTAGTGGGGGAAGTAAAGCATGTAAGGGGAGGAACCCAGTAATTTGATCACAGGAGTTACCCATGTGGACCACTGGGGCTGAAACCTCCTGGGGAGCTCTTCAACACTGTAGAACATGTCCCAGGGTTATCCCAACTGACAGTCAAAGAAGCTGGAAGATTTGTCCACCAACTGCTTATCTGTCACTGGTTGAAGGCTGTTTCTTAGGGGCATCAACATTCTGGTACTTGCCTAGAATGTAGACTGAGTACACATTTTTTGCTTTGGTTAGAAAAAAATCCTATCAACAATCCCATGTATGCACAGGAACCCCAGCTGTACAGGAAAGAAGTGTAGAGAGTGGGAGACCCAGGGGGGTGCAGGTGGGATTCTCTCAGCAAACTCCTTTCACATTCATGTTGTTGCTTCACCTCATCTTTTATCTTTTTAATCCCACAGTCTCATTAGACTCACTAATGAGAAAACAAACTCTATTAAAATGGAAATGATTTAACCCTTTGCCTACCAATTTCAAATCAAAATATGACAATAAGTATGTTATTTCCAGAAACTCTACATTACAATGAACAAAATAAGAACATGATTAGCAAAATAAGTAGAATATATAATATGAATTTGTAAGATATATTTTCCTATCATTTTCTTGATTTTCTGTCAAATTCACATACACTCACTTTTGACATGTGTCCTAACAGTAGTCAAAGGGTTAAACAGATATTTCACCAAAAGACACATATGGATGATAAATATACATGATAAGATACTTAATATCATTAGTCAATAGCAACCTGCAAAATAAAAAACCCATAACACTACATATCTATTAGACTTGCTAAAGTTAAAAAGAATAATCATACAAAGTGATGGCTAGAAAATGCAAAGCGTAGAGAAAATGCAACTCTCATGTGCTGTTGGTTAGAAAGTGAAATGTTACAATCACTTTTGAAATCAATTTGAGAATTTCTTGAAAAGTTGAACATATCCATACCATATGACTCCATCATTCATTGCCTATGTATTTACTCAAGAGAAATGGAAGAATATTTCCATACAAAGAGTAGTACAGGAATGTTCAAGGTAGCTTTATTTGTCATAGCCAAAAACTGAAAGCAACCCACCTGTCTATGAAGAAGTAAGTGGGTAACTAAATTGTGGCATGTTCATATAATGAGTGGCATACTGCCCCGCAATACAAAAGAATGAACTATGGATACATCCAATACTATGGATGAATCTCAGAATAATTATGCTGAGTAAAAGAAGTCAGACAAAGAATAATATTTATGAGTCTATCTTTAAAAATTAAATGTTGGGCGCAGTGGCGCACACCTATAATCCAAGTGGCTTGGGAAGTGGAGGCAGGAGGATCGCAAATTCGAGACCAGAGGCAGTCTGCATAACTTAGTGGGACCCTGTCTCAAAAAGTAAAAAAATGGGCTGGCGGTGCAGCTCAGTGGTCCTGCACTTGCAAAGCATGCAAGCACAAGGCCCTGGGTTCAACCCCCAGTACCCCCCACACACAAATTAAATGTTAAATTAATCTATAATTATAAAATGAAGGTCAGTGATTTTCTAGGAATGGAGAGAGAAGTGGAGAGAATAGAAAGATTCAGGAAGAAACTTTTAGAGGTAATGGATAAATTCATTACTCTGATCGTGGTGATAGTTCTATGCATAGTTTGTGTCTCATTTATACTCCAAAAAAGCTGTTAAAAACTTAGGAAAGTGAAGTATAAAGTCCTCCATTAGAAATAATGCACATTTTATTTAAGAAATAGAGAATGAGGTCACTACATGCTTTTTAAAAAATCATTTGGAATGTCAAACATCCTATTTAAGGTATAATATAAATCCAGGTCTTTTATCTTTTTAATTATTGTTTTAAATTTCTTTTTAATTAGTTATTTATATATAATTAGTTTTTTATATATAATTAATATAGTTTTTAATTAGTTATTGATGAGATGCTACCCCTAGGTAGAGCCAAAATTCATTAATCTTAGATGGCCAATTTTCCCCTCAAGTAAACAGATTTCATTGAGTGGATGTATAAATACTTATGGCTATTACAGAGAACTTTCAGTGTCACACTGTGACATGAGAGGAAAGTATATTACTAAGTCTGAGGACTAAGATACAACTTTTAAAATACATGTCAGAGAGAATGCTTCAATGTGTCAGTAGAGAAAACTAAAAGGAAGAAATTTGTAACTTTGGAAAACTATGAAATGAGGTGATATTCAAAAGCACTTGATATTCAAAAAATCCTCAAAAAATGAGGTGATATTCAAAAGCACTTGACACTTGCAGCATGGCACAGACATAAGAATCAACTTATATCCTGCTATGGTTTGAATATGTCTTGCAAAAGTTCACCTGCTAGAATTTTCACTCTCAAATTCACATTTTGATGGTATTTGGAAGTATTTTGGAGGTGGAACATTGGGAGGTAATTAGGATTAAATGAAGTCTTGAAGGTGGAGCCCTCATGACAGGATTAGTAACTTTGTAAGAAAAGGAAGAGAGGCCTGAGATTGCACAGTGCTACTCTTTTTCCATGTGATGCCCTCTACCAGCTTATGACACAGAAAGAAGGTCCAATTTCAAGATCCTGGAATTGGACTTACCAGTCTCTAGAACCACGAGAAATAAAGTTTTTCTTTATAAATTACCTAGTCTGTGGTACTCTGTTATAGCAGCAGAGAACAGACTAAGACAAATCCCATAATTGGAATAATAAAACAATAGTAAGGAAATGTATCTTTCTGACACCAGTCCTTTTTTCCCTACCATTTGTTGTTATTGTTGTTAGGTGCCATCAAGATGGGCCTGACTCACAGCAGCCATTCTAGGGTTTTCAATGGTTGTTTTGGGATTGCTTAGGGAGTGGATTGCCAGGTCCTTCTGCCAATTTTGTGGTGCTGGAGATTAAACCCAGGGCCTCAGAGAATACAGAACAGCACTCTACCAACTGAGCTAAACCCCAGGCTCCCTGCCACTTATATGGGAACAAAGAATTCCAAGAAGGGCAGTGTCTCTCAGAATGAGAGTGGAGGACCTTTGCCTGAAGGGAGTTTTAAAATAAAATGTACAAGCCTCAAGCACTCCCTAAATCAAATAGCCTGTTAGGTGATGACATGCAAATTGGGTTGGGTTATTGGCTTGAGAGAAATCAAGCTTATCTACTATATTCATCATTAATTAGATAACTTACTAGTTCAATCAACAAATGCTTTTTGAGCATTTAATGTGCTCTGGCACTTGACGAACTGTTCTTCAAAATTCTGACCTATAATTAGCTGACTCTTTTCTATTTTCATTCTTGTTTCTGAATGATCTTTTTGATTTTTTGCCATAATGAAGTTCTAGATGTCTCTTAAGGATACTATGTCCTCTGAAGTCCTCTCAAATAAAGGACCTCTCTCTTTCTTTCTCCCCTGCTACTAACAGCATCTATTTCCCTCCCTTTTGTAAAACTGCTGTTCCTTTGACAATCAACCATCTGTTTCTACCTCTCTTTACTTCTGGGCACAGCAAACATCAAATGTTTTGTTTGTTTTTTATTGGAAAATTTTAATGTACATCTTAATGTGATTCATTTTGACATGCTTTTCATTGTGACATTTCCATATATGTATTTTGATAAACATTATTCATATAGGTTACCCCTTACCTATGCTTCCCACCCCCACCCTTCCCATCTAAGTTTCCCATCTAAGTCTTCTCTATCTTTTACTTAGTAATATTTTTCTATATGTCCTTGGGTTCCAGTTCTGTTTAAGATAGAAACTTTTCCTGTAGTGGTCTTTGTTTTTATCTTGTTAGAACAATTACATGCATTTTCTAGACTATTTATACTAACACCATTCTTATCTCCCCCCCCTTTTATTATGATCCAACCTTTGAATGGGATTTTTCCTTCTTATAGTTTTGAATCAGCTCCCACATATGAGTGAGAACATGTGGTGTTTCTCTTTCTGAGCTTGTGTTTGTTCACTTAAAATAATTTTCTCTAATTCCATCCATTTTGCTGTGAATGACCTTATTTCATTTTTCTTGATTGCTGAGTAGTATTCCATTGTGTATATATACCATAGTTTTTTAATCCATTCTTCTGTTGAAGGGCACTTTGGTTGATTCCATATCCTTGCTATTGTGAAAAGCGCTGCATTGAACACGGAGATGCAGGTGTCTCTGTGGTACGATGACCCATCTCCCTTTGAGTAAATTCCCAATAGTGTTATAGCTGGGTCATATGGTAGATCTATTTTTAGTTTTTTAAGGTACCTCCATATTGATTTCCACAGTGGTTGCACCAATTTACAGCTCCACCAACAATGTAAGAGTGTTCCCTTTTCCCTGCAACCTCGTCAGCATTTGTTGTTGTTTGTTTTATTGATCTTGGCCATTCTTACTTGTGTAAGGTGAAATCTCAGAGTTGTTTTGATTTGCATTTCCCTAATGGCTAGGGATGTTGAGCTGACGACAGTTCCTCATTCAAGACTAAGTGGTTGGCTCAGGCTTTCTCCCTCCCATCTCCTGCTATTATCTTCAGTTATTTCAACACAGCCTTGGCTGACTCACCAACAAGCCATTTAATTTCTTGACTGCTCCTCTCCAGGACCTTCTCCTTCACCTCCATGATCTACTGCCAAGTCACAGTGGAGACAGGCCAGCAGCAAAGCCACAGCACTAATTCACATGTGCCCCCATCCAACCATGACCTTCTACTCTTCTGGTTCAAGTACCTGGACTATAATAGTTTTTGTCTTTATCTCTTTTCTTCCTTTTTCCCTTTTCTTTTTTCTCCCTATTTTGATGTCTCTTTTTGCCTTTTATTTATTTATTTTTAATTTTATTTAGTTAGTTTTTGAGTTGGGTGGGGCAGTCTCACTATGTTACCCAAACTGGCCTCAAACTCCTGGGCTCAAGAAATCCTCCTGCCTCAACTTCTTGAATAGCTAGGACTACAGGCATGTGCCATTATGCTGGGCATCTTTCTATCTTTTTAACCAATATCCCTCCACTTATCTGCCTGCATCTTTCTCATGTATTCCTCTGTTTGGTATAAAATTAAATGCCGTACTACTACATTCTCCCATTATTTCTAACTTTTCTGCAGATTATTTGGTGTCTCTATGTATGCCATCTGCAAATCATGAGAATTTTGTTCTTCACTTTCCAGGACTTGTGCACTTGATTTTATCTTATTGTTTTATCTAAGACATACAGCCAAATAATGAACAGGTATAATGTATCAATGGAGTTTCTCTGGAAAACCTAAACCAAATGTTGCCCTTCTTTCTCTCTCCAAAGCAAACTCTCTAGTCTTTGTCACATTATCTTTCACTTGATCAAATAAGTGAGCTTCAAAATGGATTTCCAAATACTACTCTCTCTTTCCAATCCTTCTGTGCATAATCAGAGCAACCTTTTAAGAACACAATTTAGGTAGGACAGGGACATGAACATCTATAATCCCAGCCTCTAGAGGCAGAGAAAGGAGGATCACACATTCAAGGCCAGTCATGGCTACACAGCAAGACTCTCTCAAAAAACAAAACAAAGCAAGAAGAACATAAGTTAGGTATGTCACTGCCTTGCCTTAAATCCTCAGTGGCTTATAATGGAACATGGAATAAAATCAAAAGCTTTAAAAGTCTACTTAGTCCAGCCTTCCTTGTCTTAAACATTTTTTTGTTTTTGCCTTTTTTTTTTGCAGTATTTGGAGGTTGAACCCAGGACTTCATGCTTGCGTGCTCCGCAAGTACTGTACCACTGAGCTGCATCCTCAGCCCATTTTTTTACTTTTTATTTTGAGGCAGCATCTCATTAAATGACACAGGCTCCTCTGGTCTCAAACTTGCAATCCCCCTGCCTCCACCTCCGGAGTAGCTGGGATTACAGGCATATGCCCCCACACACCCAGCTCTCCTTAAATTTTAATAATATTACCTTCTTTTTTTTTCCCTCTTAAAGATGTAAAAGCTTTCCTGTCTCAGGCTCTTCTCGGGGGCTGTTCCTTCTGCCTGGAACACTCTTTGCACCACACTTTGCCTGGAAAACTCCTACTCATCCTTTAGTTCTTGGGACTCTCCTCGTGAAGCCTGCGCATGACTCAGAAATTCAGTCATCTCTCCCTCTCTTTCACATTTCATTTAACTCTTCACTTTCCCTTTAAAGCACTTCTATATATTTAAAGCAATTATATATATATATATATATATATATATATATATATATATATTTATTTATTTATTATTTGTGTGTCCACTTAACAAATCTCTATCCTATTATACTAAAACCTCTTGTGTGTTTACCCCATCACTCCCAGTCTATGGCATTTTGCCTGGAAAAGCGTATGCTCTTAATAAATATTTATTGAATGAATAAACAGATGAATGAGGATATAAAGATGAATAAGTCACAATCCTGACTCAGAAAATGCACTGTCCAATTTTCCTTCCAGTCTCAATGACTTATTTTTCTTACTAGGATTAAAAATGGCAATAAGGAACAAGATGGTACCCATGGCTCTGGCTTCGCATTCCTTAGTGAAAGGGTCTTGTTACTCAGAGATGGACTAAAATGAGCAATGATAGCTGCCTGACGCCGGGCTGGTGAAACTACCAGGAGAAGCAGGATCAATTGGGGCAAGAAATCAAATCCAGGATTAATTTGTTACTCAACAACCCCTGAAGCTAGGAGAATCAAAATACCCGCCTAAACTGTTCTTCACTTTTATCCCTTTTCCCACATTTGTTATTTCTTCTTTATTGCTTACTAAACAAAAAGTCTGCAGTGCACAGTGGCACACGCCTGTAATCCTAGTGACTGGGTCGCAGAGGCAGGAGAATCACAAATTTGAGGCCAGAGGCAGCCTGTGTAACTTAGGAAGATCCTGTCTCAAGATGAAAATAAAAAGCGCTGGCGGGGGGTGCTGCAGCTTAGTGATAGAGTGCTTGCAAAGCATGCAAGTCTTTTATTTTAGGTTGCATGTGAGTAACTAAGGAAAAGAAAACATGCTTTTGCCCCAAGGAAAAATGAGTGGCAGCAACAACTAGCTTCCAAAGTCAGAAGTCAAGGTTACTTGAAGAGAGATGTGGTGTCCTATAAGTTCAAATGCAGGTTGAATGGCAAATATTGGTTCTCCTTAGATAGTTCATCTTCTTTCCAATTCTGGACGGTAAGCCATCCCTCCTCATATTCAAGAACCCCTACACCTGCATCCTGAATCCCATTCTCTCCTCTCTCCCCTGAGACCTTCCCCTTACTCCATTTTGTACCATCAACCTGGTTTTCTCTCTCTGCTGGAAGCATCTCCTTGACCTATAAATGTTTGTTTCTCTTTTCCTGTGACTTCATATTACCCTTTGGTCATCACATAATTTATATCTACCTTCGTCATTAAACTTCTCCATTTCCTAACCTCCCACTCTTCCTCAGCCCACTGCAATCTATCACTTAGAAGTAATTCTAGAAGCCCCTCTAGAATGACTTTCTATCTGATAAACATTTTCTAGTGTTTGTCTAGTGATGTGCCCATAAAGTGTTGAACAATTAGCTTCTTAGGGGAGGATTAAAGGAGTCTGGATTTTAGTGTATTCTACATTCAATGTGCAAATACCTTCACTATAGAAGATTTCAGCTACCAACCTGGCATCAATTGGCTTGTAAAACTTTGGAAATTTTAGCATTGGCTCTTACGACCATTATGAGTTATTCTAGCACATCACTGCAATCTTACTGAAGCCTCTGCCGCATGGGAATCTGTGATCACTCCTTACTTCAATTTCCTATTTTCTTATAGGCTAGGGTTTACCTCAGTTGTAGAGTGCTTGCTCTGCATGCTCTGAGGCCCTGGGTTCAATCCCCAGCACCACAAAAATGGGAGAGGGACCTGGTAGCCCACGCCCAAAACCAATCCTGAAACAATCAGCCATCAAAAATCCTATGAGTAGGAGAGAAGCAATGACATAATGCCAGGCATGGCACAGTGTTCAGTATTATTTTGTTCTATTGTATATAGGGTGGCTATGAGTTGGCCCTAAAAACAACAACAAAATTCTCTTATATTCCATGACATTACATGCCTTTGAGACTCTCCTACCTCTCTGACCATTTCTCACCTATTACCTTCCTGGAGCCTTCTTTTCCCTCTTGCTTAAGAATTGAGGTTCCTCAGCCCAGATGTCCATCAACAGATCAATGAATTTTAAAAGTGAGGTATATATGCCCAGTGGATTATTATTCAGCATAAAGAATAGTGAAATTACATTATCTGCAGGAAAATGGATGGATCTGGTGATAATCACATTAAGGGAAATAACTCAGACTCAGAAAGAAAAATACTGCATGTTTTCACTCATATGTAGAAGATAGATCTACCTTAAGGGAAAAAATATATATATATATATGCATACACATATAATTATATATATCTAAGATTAGAAATTACAAGGGCTTATCTGGAGGGAGAGGAAACATGGGGGAGGAGGAGGGGGGAGGGAAAGCAACATGGGGGTAAAGAGGGAGAGAACAGGGCAAAGTATATGATAATAGATTGAAAAGTTCTCATCATGAAACTCATTATACTGTATGCAAATTAAAGAAATTAATTAAAAATTTAAAAAGAATTGAGGTTCCCAGGACTGAGGATGTAGTTCAGCGATAGAGCACTTGCCTAGCATGTCAGAGGCCTTGGGTTTGAGTCCCTGCACCAGGGGAAAACAAAAAACAAAAAAACTGAGGTTCCCTGGGACCTAATGCTATTCTTATTTTATTTTTTTTTTACAAACTTTTCTGGTGAATCATACATACATCTATAATTTCAAATATACAGAGGATGCCCAATATGTGTACATATCTTGAGATAAAAGTTTTACATTTTGCTGTTTTAAGAATGTATCACATGCTTGTTCTAATAGGAGAAATAAAATTCAAAATGTCAGACTACACATTGCTACTCTAATTCAACTTCAAAAAGTAATACATAGATAATATCTCTTAAAATTTATGTACATTTTTTGGTACCTCTGGTTTACCTAGACTGTTTGATGGACATATCTACCTGATGATCAGATAGGGCTCCTTAATCCCAAAATGTCATAATTCTTCCCATAAGCGAGGCTTTTTTTTAATCAATAAGACTGGTCTTTTCTCTCCCAAATAATTCTTAAATTCATCTCTGCGCCTCCATTTCTATCACTCCTGCTGTTTCCGGGAAGTGGAATCATTTATACAGCAATCTGTAAGATTCAAAATCAATGACATGCCCCAGGTGTAAAACTGTTCAGTGGGTCACCAGCCACTGGTAATATTTCCAAAGATGTATACTGTGTTTGGGTTGTAGTGGGAGACAGGTTTGGTGGTCAAATAAATCTAGGTTTCACTGAGTTAAATGAAGGTTTGGTTTGGATTTTACATTTCAGAACCTTGACTATGCTAATTTGCAGCATGGATTACTGAGAGGAATGTGAGTCAAAACATCATTATCTGGGAGCTGAGTTCAGTCTCTCTTCTCTCTTGCACTGGTCTTGAGCCCCTTTGTGATAGTCTTGAATAAAGTCTTCCTTTAAAAGAACAAAAGACAACATTATGTCCACCTTGCAGTACATAAGTGGCCCTCAGAACAGCACAGTATAACTCTGGTCTGCAGAATAAGAGTCAAGAAATACAAAGCTCTCCTTGACTTGGTCTCTGCCTACCATGCCAGTCTCACTTCTTTCTGCCCCTGCCTTTGGTCTTAAATTTGAACACCACACTTTTGTCTTCACTGTACAAACTACATCATTTGCCTCCATTCTTTTGTTCATCTTCTCTTCTCTTACAGGAGTTTCTCCTACTGGCTTTCTTGCCTAGATAATACCTACTTTGGAGCCTCAGTTCTGGCATGATTTCTTCCAGAAGGTCTTTCCTGTTTTTTTCCAGCACCCTCCACCTGAGCTAGATGCTTGTCTTTGGGACTGATACACAGTGGACAACTCCATCATTTGCACTTACTACATCATTCTGTGGTCGGATGTCCGTGTTTGCTGCCTTTCCAGATCCTGAGCTCCCTGAAGGCAAGCACCTATCTTATTCATTCTCACCACCTAACATGGACCCTATCTGTATTAAGTTTGTCTTTTTATTCTGATGCTTTGACATCTGGGCCTCGATGATGATGAAGACATTGTCCTTCCCTGGGGGCTAATTCCTAGAGAAAGTAAAGGACATACTTGCAAATGCTTTTAATATGAAAACTAACCAACACACCCTTAACCACTGCCTTTAGTGGACTCTTACATTCCAAGCCACTCTTCCCTGCCCCTAAACACCCCAGGAACAGGTGCCAAACAACTGAGCCCACTGAAATTATTCCAACTAGCCAAGCCTAAGCCTGCTTGCCTGCCTCACCAGTTCTTTCTGGGTAACCCCACCAAAGGTTTCTCCTGCCTATTGCTTCCCCAGTGACCTCCCTGCACCATGCACCAGACCTCCTGGTTCTGGGGACCTGGGAATATAAACTTCCTTCCTGACAGTCATTTCTGTGTCTGCATGTCTTATTCCTGAGTCAAACAAATCCCAAGAACCTTCTAAAATCCTGTTATGCAGTCAATAACTGTTTACTGAATAAATAGATTAAGTAACTAATTAGTTCACTTGTTGGCAAGAATATAAAAGCTGCCATCCTGAATTAGCCTGCTGCTTCATCTGGCCCTGTACTCCAACATCAGCGAATCTGTCACAGAACACAGTTGTCTTCCTTGACATCAGTAGCCAAGTTGTGTCTTCAAAACAATAGTCCCCTTAATGAAAAAGGAGAAAGGAATTTTGTGTTCTTCCCCATCTTCCTTGATCATAGAACAAAAAAGTAGAGGCGGGGGTGGGTTTTCAGCTGCTGTGAAAGAGTTTTTCCAATGATGCCTTAAGCCTAGGAATGGTTAGAAAGCTCCGCAAACTGAGGCAATGCTAACAATAAGAGTCTAAGTAAAAATCCAAAAGCCAAACAAGGACATAAATGGTGGCCTAGGTTTCACACAGCCCCCAAATTAAAACTACCACAAACATACCCTACTAACATAGATGCAAACAAGTTTCACCCTCCGGAAAATCTGCCTTACCCTAGTAGTTAAAGCTGAGCAATGAGCTCAGGACCAGTCAGTACCAGAGACCCTCCCTGCAAGCTTGAATCCCTTTTTGGCATAGAGGACTTGACACTGATCAGCAGGTCTGGACAGTCTCTACAAGTTTAAATCCTTTATTTGCATGAAGGGCCTGGATTGTTGTTGTTGTTGCCCCTTTTCCTTTGTTCAGGGAGTTGCTGGCCTGATATGCTCTTGGTTAACACTGTATCTTCTGTCTGGCTTGAATAGAATCCTAATCAAAGTTTTGCCTGTATCCCCCTGGGTCCAGTCTTGTTTGTACTGTTTTTAGACTCAAGAGCCCAGCTCTGGTAACAATTCCTGCAAGAGAAAAAGGGCTGCATGCATAAAGACACTGCTGTAGGCCATCTGCAAACACTCTCAGCTCAGTTAAATTTATGTGGAAGGAGAATATGTCCTTCATTTCCGGTTAAGCTTAGCCATTGAATCATCAGTCTTATGTTGCAAGTTCCAGAAAAGCTTAGGCTAAACCAGCTTAAACAATAGTAACTCACTGGCACATGAAGAATAAGTCAAGAGGTAGACTGAAGCCCTTTTTAGGGTAAAAATAACTAACAGAAAATACCTTGAATAAACCGTATAGATACAATAAAACCATATTAAATGAGAGGAGAAAAGAAACTACAAACATAGCACAAGGGTCAGGAAGGCAAGGGTAGGAAGATGTGATTAAGATTTAGGTTGTCAAAGTCCTAATTTTTGTTTTGCATAGTGGGTTTGAAGGCAGTTTTTGCATTATTAAAAACACAATAAATACATGAGTGCCATGGTTGGAGGATAAAGTGTCTCCCAAACGTCGTGTGCTTTAATGTTTGGTCCCCAGGTGGTGGCACTGTCCTGGGAAGTTATGAAAGCTTTGGAGGTAGGATTCTTGCTTTGTGGAAGTAGTTTCCTGGGGGTGGGCCTTTGGAGGTTTCTACCCTAGACCAACAGCCCAGTTCTCTCTATTCCTAGTCCGCCACGCCTCCATGCCTGCCCTGCCACTATTACTGACTGATTCTCTGAGAGCTCCCAATAAACCTCTTCATCAGTTTGTTTGGGTTGGTTTTTCTGTTACAGTAACAGTTGACTAATACAAGAAGCAAATGTACTTAGTTGAAAGCAGGATTAGAACCAAAACAAAATATTTTCTGATCCTAGTCCAGAGTACTAGGTGGCTTCTATAAAACACAAAAGGTATTATGGGGCTCAATGCACCTGGTCCAATAGCCTCCCAAAGAACAAAATAGTCATTCCTAAATACAAGATTGATAGAATAAAATAAATTAACCAAAAGCAGCTATGAATTAGTGAGATGATCCTTTTATTGCTAACAGAGTATGTGCAAATGCTGAATAATTAACTTTGGCATCAATTGTTAACACAATTTAGTAATAAGAGAGCTATCTGATTAAGCAGCTAAATCTTAGGTCATATGTGAATGAGTAAAACCTGACAGGTAAGTCCAACTTTTCTTGTATTAACCTCAAATGAATAAAGCCTTGAAATAACATAGCATGTGATTTTGTGAGGCTTATATGCACTAGAAAATAAAACAAAAAATATCTTAATATTTTCCCCTACCTCTTCACTGATAAATGCTTTTCAAGATTGGTTGAAAATGGAAGTAAAAACTGTGTGAGCCAAAAAGGAAATTTTCTTCAGACCATGTTTAAAAATTTCTCCTGATGATTAGTGAGTATCCAATTGAAGCTGTAATTCCTCAAGCAAAAACGTAGAGCTTAAGAATTATTTTGTGAATATAATCAAACAGGGAGCCAAGCCAAATCACACAAGGAAAAGGAACTCAGAAATAGCTGTCTGATACTATCTGCCTTCTTCCCCCTCCGTGATTTATTTTTGAGGAAAATTCATCAGATTTCCATTTAATTCTTTTTCTCTATATGTTAAACTTAAAATAAGTTAGTTAATAGTGTGCTGAATTGACATGGTGTGGAATACATTTACCAGTAAACAAAACCAAGTATTGCAAAAGACAGACTGTACTTGTTTCTGTTTTTGATCATAGTCACCATAGAGAGACAAAAGCCAGTGAGATGGTTTTGTCCAGCTTGCCTCATAAGATTGTCTGTAACTCTCTAGAAATTACTAGATAATCACCCTGTGATTTGCTTCTTTTTGGCCTTGTAGACTCAGCTATGTACTGCTAAAGTCATTGTCATCGCAGTCTCTCGTAGTAAAAGACCTTGAAGTCAAGGCCATAAGTTTAAATGTTAATCAGTAAAAAAGAATGTTTTTGAACAAAGGGAATGGGATTCATGATTTGGAGGGTAGCAATTCTGATACCAGAGTGTGGTATGGATGGCCATTGGGAGATGTAGCAGGATAGTTGTTCTAATATTCTTTAGAGACAGCAGTGGGATCCCATGTTTGTCAAATCAAGGTAAACAAGACAGAAGAAGAGGACAGGGAATGATGAGTTCAGTATTAAGGATGCTCAATTCAATTTACTAACAGGACATCCGATTTTAGCATTTGGTGGGAAATGCAGACAATAATATAAGGATAAGGGGAAAGCAAGTCATCAAAATCAGTCATAGAAATCACTGACACTGTGAAAGATATTCAGTAGATCTGAAGGGTATCTGATCCTAATCAGAAGATTATAACTGGGCAGGTCCTGGCAAAATCCCTTTACCTCTATGCTTAGAGGCTCGATCAGCAAGATCCCTTCACAAACAACACTTCCCTACACACATATACATAGCATTCTAGGGTTCTCAAGGGCTTAGAGAAAGAAGACAAGATGATAAGTATTAGTTCTAAAATATCTGTGTAAAGGAATGAAGACTTTCCCCCTACTCTTTTAGGTTTGTGTTTGGGCCTGAAAATTAAACTTGGGGAAAAAGAAAGACAAATTAACAGAGGAAAATCAAGAAAAATTTACTTGGTATTAATATTTTACATGGGGTGATGGAGGTTAGTTCAGTTGGTAAGGTGCTTACCATGCACTAAAGTCATGAGTTTGATCCCCAGCACCACACACACACACACACACACACACACAAATATAATATATATGTATGTACACACACACACACACGTTGTTAAGTGCCATCAAATTGGGTCTGACTCATAGTGACCCTATGTACAACAGAATGAAACACTCCCCAACACAATGTCATGCCTGACACCATGTCAGTGCTTCTCTGCTATTTATAGGGTTTTTGATGACTAATTATTTCAGAATTGTTTTGGCAGTGGACTTCCAGCTCCTTCTTCCATTTTTGCAGTGCTGGGTATTAACCCGGGCTTTAGAACGCACAGAGCAGTACTCTACCAAATGAGCTAAAAACTCAGCCACATAAAACTCATATATACATCACTGAATTATATACACACATACACAGAGATAAAGGGGCCTTTGTATAAAGAAATGTAGACCCACAGAAATGAATAACACTGAGAGCTTATATACTGTTTTAACAAAGAGTGATGCATAGCATATACATGGCAACACAAGAGGTAAAAATGTTTGGACTAAGGGTGGTAAACTGCTGGAAAATGAATAGGAAATGCATGGAGAAAATTAACAATCAATGAAGATTATTTTAGTAATATTTGTTTGTGCAGATTCACTCAGCATCAATTCCTGTCTGCAATGATAGGACTGTTTCCCTCTTCCTGGTAAAAGGCAGGCACCTTTCTCACTGAAAATTTATGTCCTGCTTTTAGGTAGACAGAGGGAGGGCAGAGAGCCCTCTTGCATCTGCCCTTTCTTAATTGCTCTTAACTCAAAATGATCAATGTGCTAAAGTAGCATATTTTGAGGAGGCAAGTTCTGATCCATGTCATTTACCACCATTCTTGGCTTAGCAAACTTTACCAAAATATAACATAAATACACAAATATTTAGCATATATGTGCCAAGTACAACACAATATGAAAACTTGAAGGTATTGATTTATGTCACATACTTGTTGTCTAAAAGGATAAAGTTTAGACCTATATGTCCTTTTAATCTTTAAAGGGTAGGCTACTCAATATTTTGAGCCCATTGTAAACTATGCATAAAAAAGTTCTTAATGTTAATTCCATTATGTTAACTGGCAATGTCTGCTTGATTCATCACATTTTAAGGATTTAATCCATTTATTTTCTAGCACTTGACAGGAGATTAGGTTCCAAAAGGTTATCTATTTTTTATTTTCTTTTATTTATTTCTTTTATTTTATTTACAAATGTTGGTGGGGTATAGAGTAATAAGTCATTTGCTATACTCGTTAAATCACTGCATGATTTAAATCACTATTAAATCACTTTTGCATACACATCATCATCTTACATACGTAATAGAGGAGTATAAACTACAGGAGAAAAAAAGCAGGAATTTAAAAAATATGTAGTGAAAATCTTATTCAATCATGGGTTATATTCTCATTGACTTTTTCCTTCCCACTGTTTTTTTCATGTGTTCTTATAGTTGCATCTTATATTTTGAGATTGTCCTTTACCTCTTTATACTTCATTATTTCCCTTCCCCTTCTCCAGCCTATGCTCCCACCCACTGATCCCCTCCCCTCTTCTTTCTGATCTGCTTGTATTTTCCATTCTTAGATAGGTATGACTGTTTATTTTTACATATCTAAACATGTATAATTTTTTCTTCCATTAAGTTAGATTCAGCTCCCATATATGAATGAGAATATATGGTATTTCTCTTTTTTTGAGTCTAGGTTAATTAATTTGCTTAAAATGATGTTCTCTAGTTCCATTCATTTTGCTGCAAGTGACATAATTCCATTCTTCTTTACTGCTGAGTAATATTCCACTGTGAATATATACCACAATTTTTCAACCCACTCCTCTGTTGATGCACATTTTGGTTGATTCCATACCCTTGTGATGACAAAGAGTGCTGCACTAAATATGGAAGTGCAGGTATCCCTATGTAATGATGACTTATCTCAGTCACACAGTAGCTCTTAGTTTTCCAGAGTAGCTGGACAGTACAGTCCCACGAGCAGTGGAAAAGTGTTCCTTTTTCTCTATGTCCATGCCAGTACTTTTTATTATTTGTTTTGTTAATCTTGACTATTCTTTCTGGAGATGGAATCTCAGTGTTGTTTGATTTGCATTTCCCTAAAGGGGAGGGACATTGAGTATTTTTTCATGTGTTTATTGGCCATATGTATTTCTTCTTATGAGAACTGTCTGTTCAGTTCCATTGCCTACTTATTTACTTGGTTATTCATTATTTTGGAGTTTGATTTATTAAGTTCTTTCTATATTCTAGAAATTAGCCTGCACCTGTACTACTGTGGTGTCTGATCCCATCAGATCTTGGAAGCTAAGCAGTTTTGGGCCTGGTTAGTACTTGGATGGGAGACTACCTGGGAACACCAAGTGCTGTAGGCTTTGGAGAAGGACCTAGCAACCCACTCCCCAAAACAATCAGCCATTGAAAGCTCTATGAATAGCAGAGAAGCATGACAATAGTGTTTTTGTCTAGTGTACGTTGAGTTGCTATGAGTCGGACACTGACTCGATGGCATATTCTAGAAATTAGTCCTCTGCCAGACGTGTAGAATGCAAAGATTTTCTCCCATTCTGTGGGCTCTCCCTTTACTCTATTAATTGCTTCCTTTGCTGTACAGAGTGTTTTAGTTTTACATAATCCTATTTGTCGATTCTTTGTGCAGTTTTCTGGGCAACTGGAGTCTTGCTAAGGAAATCCCTGCCAATGTTGATGTATTAGAGCATGTTCCCTATCTTTTCTTCTAGCAGTTTTAAGGTTTCTAGTTTTATGTGAAGGTTTCTGATCCATTCTGAGTTGATTCTTGTACAGCTTGAGAGATATGGGTCTGTTTTCATTCTTCTGCAAATAGATATCCAATTGCCAGTACCATTTGTTGAAGAGCCGATCTTTTCTCCAATGCATGTTCTTAGTGCCTTTGTCAAAGATCAGTTTGCTGTAGTTGCATAGCTGTATATCTGAGTCTCTCTGATTCTGTTCCATTGACCTTCATGCCTATTTTTGTGCCAGTACCAAGCTGGTTTGTTACTATGGCCCTATAGTATAGTTTGAAGTCCAGTACTGTGATACCTCCTGCATTGTTTTTGCTGCTTAGGATTATTTTGGCTATGTGTGGTCTTTTGTGCTTCCATATGAATTTTAGGATTTTTTCTACTTCTGCAAAGTATGTCATTGGAATTTTTATGGGGATTGCATTAAATCTATAAATTGCTTTTGATAGTATGGCCACTTTCCACAATATTAATTGTTCCATTCCATGAGCAAGGGCAGTCCTTCCACCTTCTAGTATCTTCTGCTATTTCTTTAATATTTTGAAGTTTGCAGTGTAGGGGTCTTTGGGGTCTTTGATTAGATTGGTTTCTAAATATTTAATTCTTTGGTGGGATAGGTGAATAGGATTGTTGTCTTGATTTCCTTTTCTTCCTGTTCACTACTGGTGTAAAGGAAGGCCACTGAATTTTGAGTATTAATTTTGTATCCTGCTACTTTGCTGAAGGATCTAATTAACTCTATGAGTTTTTCTAGTGGAATTTTTAGGGCCCTTTAGGTATAGGATCATGTCATCTATGAATAAAGATAGTTTAACCTCTTCTTTTCCTATCTGTATTTCTCTAATTTCTGTCTCTTGCCTGATTGTTCTGGCCAGGAATTCAAACACAATATTGAACAGGAGAGAAGTGAGTGGACATCCTTGTCTTGCTCCTGATCTTGGAATGCATTCAGTTTTCCCCCATTTATTATGAAATTGGCTATAGATTTCTCATAGATGACCTTTATCATGTTGAGATAAGTTCCTTCTGTGCTTACGTTCATCAGGACTTTTATCATGAAGGGATGTTGTACTTTGGCCTTCCGGCATGGAGATGATCATGTAGTTTCTGTCTGCAAGTCTCTTGATACATTGAATTACATTAATTGAACCAGCCTTACATTTGTGGAATGAAGCCCACACAACCGTGGTATATAATCTTTTTTATACTTTTCTGAATTCAGCTTGCCAGAATTTTAAGGAGGATTTTTGCATTGATGTTCATCAGGCAAATTGGTCTACAGATCTCTTTGTAGAGTCCTCTGGTTTCAGTATCAGGGTGATACTGGCTTCATAGAATAACTTTGGAAGTATATCTTCCTTTTCTATTTTTTGAAATAATTTGAGAATAGGTATTAATTCTTCTTTAAAGGTTTGATAGAATTCAGATGTGCTCCTTTAACACCAATGAAGTTTGTTTTATGAAGTTAGGTTCACCTATATTGGTGAAGAAATTTAAGTGACATTATGACTTCCTGAATGATTTCCTTTTACTAACATGTAGTGCCCACCTTTGTCTCTTCTGATCAGTCTGAGATTAAAGCCTAAGTAGTCAGAAATTGGTATAGCTATCCCTGCTTTTATTTTTTTCAATTACCACATGCTTGGTATAGTTTTCTATCCTTTAATTTTCAGACTTTTATGGTGTCTGTAGGTGAGTCTCTTGAAGAGCTCATATGAAGGGGTTTTGTTTTTTCAGTCCAGTTGGCCAGTCAGTGCCTTGTGAATGATGAATTGAGATCATTTACATTTAGAGTAATTATTGGAAGGAGCTTATTATTCTGCATCATTTTGAAGTTTGTTTCTTTTTCTTTTTTTGGGGGGGAGATTCCTATTTAGCTTGTTGTGATCATGAATTCCCTTCATGTCTTTTATTCACTCCTTTGGTCTTGCATTTGGGCTTGTCTTATTTTCCCATATGTGCTGTTCTTTAAGGATCTTCTGCAATGCTGGCTTGGTGGTCACAAATCACTTAAACTTATCAATATTATGAAATGTCTTGAACTTTCTGTCTATTTTAAAATATAGCTTTGCTCAGTAAAATAATTTTGGTTGGCAGTTACTCTTCTTCAGGACTTGACTAATGTCTGACTATGATTTCCTTGCTTTTAGAGTTGTTGAGAAGTCAGCTATTATTCTTATAAATATGCCTTTGTAAGCAAGTTGGCATTTCTCACAGCCTTTACAATAATTTCTTTGCCCTCTAGACTTAGCTTTCCAATTAAAATGTGTTACATAGAGGATCTGTTCAGGTGTACTTGGAGTTCTGGCTGCTTCTATGGTTTGGGTGTATATTTCTTCTCTTAGGTTAGGGAAGTTTTCAGCTATTATTTCATTGAAAATACTTCCTATTTCCTGAGTGTTGGTTTCAGTTCCTTCGTGAACATCCTGTATTTGAAGGTTGCATCTCTTCATTTTATCAAAGACATCTTTAAAGTATTAATCATATTGTCTCATCTTTCTTTCTTTCTTGGCATCTGAATAAATAAGATCTTCAACTTTTTCTTCAGTATCAGAAATCCTATTTTTGGTTTTGTCCAATCTAAACACTGAAGAATCTACTGTTATTTTAAGTTGGTTTACTCTGTTTTGTAATTCCAACATTCGTTTGATTCCGCTTCAGGATCTCCATTTCTTTGCTGAATTTTTCTTCTAAATTAGATACTTTTTTGTCCAATGTTTCAACTGCTCTCATCTGTTTGATTGTAGTGTCTCTGAGGTCTTTCAGAATATTTACAAGCAGATTTCTAAATTCTTTTATGGCATATCTATAATTTGGGTTACTTTAAAGCCAACTATTGAAGGGTTTTGGTCAATTGGGGCATCCTCTCCAATCTGGTTTTTCATGTTTTGTGTGATTTTAAGTTGTGGCTTTCCCAATACTTGGTCAGGATATTGTTGTTGATGGTGTTAGGTGCCACTGAGTCAGGTCTGACTCATAGTGACTCTCACAGGTTTTCAATGTCTGATTGTTTAGGAGTGGATTGCCATACCCTTCTCCCATTTTTTCAGTGCTGGGGATTGAACCCAAGGCCTCAGAGAGTGCAGAGTGGCACTCTACCAACTAAGCCCAGCCCAGGTCTGGACATTATTGCCCTATATAACAACAATATGTCTGGGCTTGCCTTTGGTATAATGCCTTATTTTGGCATCTTAGACTTTGGTTTAACTCAGAGAGTAGCAAGTTCTCTGCTGCTGAAGTAATGGCTTTGCCCACTGTTGCCTTTATAATTTTGACTATTTTTGAGGCCTGGTGTTAAGAAAACACCACTTCCTTCTAAGTAATACATGTATATATGCATGGCTATGTGAACTTCCCAGGAAGTCAGCAAATGTAAGAGTGGGAGATGTCCTATTTTTGTTTTTTGTTTTGTTTTGTTTGTGGTCCTGGGGGTTGAACCCAAGGCCTCATGCCTGCATGCTCTGCAAGTGCTGCACCACTAAGCTGCACCCTCAGTCCATTTTTTCACTTTTTGAGACAGGGTCTCACTAAGTTACGTAGACTGCCTCTGGTCTCGAACTTACGATCCTCCTGCCTCCACCTCCCAAGCCACTGGGATTACAGGCATGCACCACTGCACCCAGCTTCCCCATTTTCGTTTTGATGAGTTAATTTGGGAGATACTGATACCTAAATCAACTAATGGTTGAAAACTGTGATTAGTGGGGTTGGTGGCAAAAGGTTCCAAAGTCTATGGAAGTAGCGGGGAGGGATAACATGGTGTAGGAGAAAACTAAAAGGAGATCAAAGGAACCAGTTCAACATGGGCATTAAAAAGTTAAATTTTAAAATAAAGGAAATACAAGTCTAATCTGACAACAGCTCAACTCATATAGACTAATTCAGACTATGTGACAGTCAGTCAGTTCCTTATGACTTCCACTTACTCTCTGGATGTTGCCACAAAGCTGTCCCAGCCCTTCCTGTCTGCTGCAGCTCAGTCCTAAGGGCATGTGTCCTCCAAATCCCTCTACCCATTCAGGAGGCAATCCACTTCTGGTTCCTTTGGCCCACAAACTGTCAAGATTCCTGCTGGGTCCCCAGGTGTAGCAACCTCAGTGGTCATCCCCTCATATACTAGTGCTCTCCAGGGCAATTACAGCCTACAGAGCTGGGCGAGAGTCCAGAACCCCCACTGTGGGCATTTGGATTTCACTACCCAGCACAGGCATGGACAGTTCCCCAGGCTCCTCTGGGACCTGTGCACAGTGCCCTGGCAGAAAATGAGCCTCCTGGGGGTTCCAAGTTTTTGGAATATGCTCAGTAGCCCACAATTTCTCAAGGCTGGCGGCAGCTCACCTCTGAAGTTGTTTATCAAGTGAGTGATCTAGTACACTCCCTATGTCCTCTGGGAGCTTCCTCATGTTCCAGTACCTGCAGTCTCCTCCCTCTTCTCAGGGCAGCCCACAGGAATGCTCAGGAATTGTTTACTTTAAAAGGCAATATCCCCAGACCTTATGGCCGAAGTGGCCGAAGCTCCTTACTTGCCCTGGGCTGTTGGGAGGAGTGGGGGTGGGGATAATGGTGTCCCTCTGCCTCACTATGCAAGCTTTTATAGCATGAGTGTTCCCCCACAGGCTTTGGCTGTACATTCCTGCAGCACTCTTGTCAGAAAGTCAGCCTTTAGCAACTGGAGTCCTATTAAGGAAATACCTTCCTATGCCTATATGTTGGAGCGTATTGCCTATCCTATCTCCTGTTAATTTTAAAGTTTCTGGTTTTATGTTGAGGCCTTTTATCCATTTTGAGTTAACTCTCGTGTATATTGAGAGATGCAAGTTGGTTTTCATTTTTCTGCAACAGGACATCCATGTTTCCCAGCACCATTTATTGAAAAGGCTATCCTTTTTCCAATTTACTTGCTTTGCTCCTTTGTCAAAAATCAGGTGGCTGTAGGTGTGTTGAGATATTTCTGGATCTTCTATTCTGTTCCATTGGTCTTCAGGACTCCAATTGTTCAAGAAATTGCAACAAGAGTAGATAAATGGGATTACATGAAATTAAAAAGCTTCTGTACAGCAAAGAAAACAATCAACAGAGTCAAGGAAATCCCCACTGAATGGGAAAAAATCTTCACATCCTATACATTGGACAGATGTCTAATTACCAGAATTTATAAAGAACTCAAGAAAAAAATACCCAAGAAAACAAATAACCCAATACACAAATGGGCAAAGGAACTGAACAGACAATTCTCAAATGAATAGGCCTGTTAAGCCACGAAACACATGAAAAAATGCTCAATATCTCTAGCCATTAGGGAAATGCAAATTAAAACAACTCTGAGATTCTACCTTGCACCAGTAAGAATGGCCAAGATCAATAAAACAAATAACAAATGCTGGTGAGGTTGCGGAGAAAAGGGAACCCTCTTATACTGCTGGTGGAGCTGTAAATTAGTTCAACCACTTTGGAAATCAACATGGAGGTATCTTAAAAAACTAAAAATAGATCTATGTATGACCCAGCTATCACACTATTGGGAATATACCCAAAGGGAGATGAGTCATCATAACAGAGACACCTGCATCTCCTTATTCGATGCAGCACTTTTCACAATAGCAAGGATGTGGAATCAACCAAAGTGCCCACCAACAGAAAAATGGAACTATGGTACATATACACAATGGAATACTACTCAGCAATAAAAAAAAAATAGAAATAATGCCATTTGCAGCAAAATGGATGGAACTGGAGAAAATTATTTTAAGTGAATGAACACAAGCCCAAAAAGAAAAATATCATGTTCTCACTCATGTGTGGGAGCCAAATCAAAATTAAAAGAAGGAAAAAATCCTACACAGAAATCAGAACATAATAAAAAGCTAAAGTCAACTTAGCGGAGAAGGGACAATCTAGGAAGCACAAAAGAAGGAAGGAGGGATCTAGCAAAAGGAAGAAACGATGGGAGAAGAAAGAAGGGAGAGGAGGAACAAGGAAGAGTGAGGAATGAGAGAGAGGGCAACCTCAAAGTAAACAGCCCAACTTTAATAGTTTGGGAAATATTTATAATAATACCAATAATACCAAAGAATCATAATAATACAAATGGGCTAGCAAATTAATGTAATATTACTGACAATGTAAAAAGACAGATCACTACAGAAAAAGTTTTGACCTTAGACATAATTGGGATCCAACAATATATAGAAAAATATTCCCACAAAAAGACATGCTAGTGAAAGAGAGGCCTTTGGTGGTGGGGGTAGGACGGGGGGAGAAAGTGCACAAGAGGGTAAGGGGGAACTTATCTGTGCAATGTACAATGAAACGCATATATGGAAATGTCAGAATGAAATGCATGTCAGAATGAAACACATTAAGTTGTACATTAAAAACTTCCAATAAAAAAAAAAAAGGAAAGTCAGCCTTGGATTTTCTCTGGCCTGTTCTGCCTTTCAGGAGGGTTCCAATTACCCGCACAGGTGCCTGTAATTCCCTGTTGGGGCAGTCCACCCCCTTCCCCTGAACCCCAGTCTTGTTCCCCACAGTACCTCTCACTAAGAGGTCACCTGGCAGCCACTGTCGATATCAGCTGAAGCAGTCTGGTCCACAAACTAGCTCCCAAGAGTTTATGGTATAGTTTTGGGGTTTTGTTGTGGCTGTTTGGGTTTTTTTGTGCACGTTGGGCTCTGTGCCCCAATTCCTCTGAGCAGACAGAGGTTCACCCTACGCTCACAGCTCCTTGCCAGGGGAGTGGAGGCAACTATGAAGTGGTGCCCAGCAGTTTCCACTTCGCAGTGGTTAAATTTTCTACTTTTTGTCTGGTATCACAACACAGTCCATTTTCCACTAGTGAAAGCTGCTCTCTAGTATTTCTCTGTTCTGAGTAGAAATCTGTGAGATTGTTCCTAACTCCTTTTTCTTCCCTGGTTAAAGCGTGGCTGCTTTCAGTCCACCATCTTAAGCAGTCTCCTAATTTTTTCATATTACTAAAGTAAATTCCCTTTTTACCTCTAATTTGTACACATTATATAAAATGATTAAAGAGTCACCTTAATCATCCTGCAAGTAAGCATTTATGTCTACTTTAGCCTTTATTTCATAAGATAACTTATTCATATCTAGCAAAAATCACAAATAAGTTCCCTTGGTTTGTTTTAGCAAAGAGCACATTTGCTCATATTCATAACTTTAAGTATTGCATATTTAATAACTCAAATATGAAAGAAACCAGATATGTACTGAGACTAAAGTGCCTTATTACTATATCGCAGTATTTTGCAATTAGTATCCTTGACATTGTAGCTACACTAAGCATTTGGGAGATAAGAAAATAAAACAAAATTCAAACTTTTAATTACCGTTATTTTCAAGGTAAGGGAAATGAGATATAGATAGAAGTAATCTATGCTTATAGATATAAGACAGTATAGAGACCATGTCATATGGCCATGACACAAAATGCTATTCCAGTTGAAGGGTTGGGGGCTGGGTGCTTACAAAGTCTCTATGAAGGACAATACAACTAAACTGGTTCTTGAAGGGTAGTAGGATTTGGGATATAGAAGAGGGAGGGCTATAACCCACAAAAAAGCAGTAGAACACAGTTGGGGAAATGCTGCTGGTGGGTAGGGAAAAGCAAGAGTTTTGTGTGTCCCAAGGGCAGGATTCATTATAAGTTGAAGATTTTAAGACTGGTAATGTTGACTAAAGTCATGCCTTGACCTAAGAAGTTTGGAATTGATTCTAAAGCCAACCTTCTAAAAGTTCAAGAGTGAGCAAGGAGGCATGGCATGATCATAGCTGTTTCAGGAAGACAAAATAGCAGCTCAGAGGCTGGTGGATGAGCTCAGTAGTGCAATGCATGCTTAGCATGCACAAGACATTGAGTTTGATCCCTAGCACCAGCCCCCTCTGCCAAAGGGCAACACTGTGTAAGGCAGAAGGAGGAAGAGAGCTTGGAGGTGATGGACATAAAGCTCTATCAAAGTGTGGCAATTACATTTCATACGAGGTATCAATGTCCACATTTATAATGCCACCGTGCCTGATGTAAATTGGTGGTGTTTCCAAAGTAGGATAAGAGGTAATGTTTTCTGTCTCATTATGTATTGAGCCTAAGTGTGTTTCACGGAAGTTATTACTCTTAAAAATAAAGCAGTTTCATGGAGAAATACTGCTAAAACACAGTACACCAAGGAAGAACCACACAAAGCCATGTTCACTGCTCTCGGAGTCTGGATAACTGTTGGCCCTTCCGAGAGTCCTCTGATCCAGGATCATAGTGAGAACAACATTGAGGTTTATTTTTAAGCTTTACCATTCTGTTCATAAGAATAGTAGCTAAAAGAAGAAAACAATCACAATTGATCTTTATTCACTATGATGACCATAATGGTAATGAGGTTAATCCAGAAGTATTTGGTTTCATGTAAGTATTCTTTTAAGTCTGAGGTAATATCAAACAATGCAACCTGACTTTTAAGAGAACTTCAATACTGGCTGTTGAAAATTTCAAGTTGATTTAACCTGATGCCTCCAACTAATCCTTGATATATTTATACCTAAGGGAGAAAAATGAGACTTTGGGGTATCTGCTATTCTTCCCACATGTGGATGTCACTCATTAAATCATTTGCCATTGTTCTTTGTCCTTCGTGACATGTGTAATAGGGAAACATTAACCACAAAAGACATGTAGGTAAATACATGTTTACAAATTGCAGAAAGTGTTGTGAAAGGGGAAGAAACAGGTACCATGAGAAAGAATGAGCAGCTGTGGCTGGGGAGGTAGCCCAGTGGTACAGCACTTGCCTCTCATGCATGAGGCTCTGGATTCAAGCCCCAGCACTGCAAAAATAAAAATAAAAAATAAATTTAAAAGGATGTGATAAATGGTTGGACAGGAAAATCAGAGAACGTTTCTCTGAAGAAGCAATATTTAAAATGAAGTTACCTAGGAAAAGAGGGACAGCAATTTACTGTAAGATAGGATCTGAAGTCTGGTTAACTATAATAATTTACAATGAAATTACATGACCCTCATTTAGAACCTATTGGACCTAGAGGTGTAACATGAAAAATATTATAGATCATCTAACAATATGTGAAAATGTCACTCATCAATTTCAAATAGCAATTTGCAATACTATGGTTATAAACTATTTGGCTTGGGGCAATATATTTCCATGTCTTATGAAATTATTCATTCTCATTAAATGCTAATGATCCTTCTAGCTAAGATTAGAGCTAATTAACTACTCCTTTCACCTACATTAATTTATTAGCTACTCATGATGAATCTAGTAAATGTTTCTGTTTTAGTTGGCCAAAGCAAGTTTCATGGGCCAGATAACACTACCACTAAGCATGCATGGAAACAAATACTTTGAAAAATAAACATTGCCAACATTATATAATCAAGTTGGAAAACAGACAATAGAGCCAAATATTATGATATGTTAAACAGGCATCCATCTAATAGTTGTTTCCATAGTTACAGGCACTAGGGTAAGTAGACATGGTGGTAAGCAGGGATATCTCATCACTGTTTCAGAATCAAAAGACGGTAACTAAAAATGATTGAGGTAATTAGCACTAAATTCCTTGACTTAAATGCTAACAATGAATAGAACTGGTCTGAAAGGTATTTTTTAGAAGCAGGATGATTTCCAACAAAGAAAGCTAATGACACAGAGTCATCATTGGCACGAACAAAGGAAAGTATGTTCATCAAGTCTACACAGCAGTGGTTCAAAAGCGTGTTCCAGGTACCAACAGCACGAACATCACCTGGGAACTTGTTAGAAATTCACACTACAGTCTTCTACCCTGGCTATTGATTCAGAAACTCTCAGGATAAGTCCTGGCCTTCTGTATTCTCTAACTTGGTGGTTCTGATGTATGCTGACATTTGAGAACCAATGCTAAAGAGAAAACCCTACTGATGTAAAAATGAAACCAGACTCAAAAGCTACCCTCAAATTTCTTTCAATTTTCTAAGAGTTATTTTCTTTCAGGTCAGAATAGATTGAAGACTCATAATTGCATATCACTTATAGACACTAACCCAAAATTTAGCAATAAATTTTAATGGTTAAAATTTGAATAAGTCAAAATTTGATCTTGAAATATTTTGTATGCATTGTAGATTTAAGACTGGGGATTGCATGGGGTTTATGCTGTCATGAATATGTTTTTAGTTAGTACAGCTTAAATTTCATGGTAAATAAAAATATGACTTATTTACCTAAAAATGTGTTATATTTTCATTTGGAAACTTTTGTATCTTTTAATATATCTTACATGGTATGCACTAAAATTTATATTTACTTCTTTTTAAGAGAGCTTGATATAGAACATATCCAATTCTTTTAAAAAAAAATATATAGAAAATTACATAGGTGGTCCTGATTTAGGATGGTTTGACTGATGATTTTTCTACTACCCAATGGTGCAAAATTTAAATTTAAAACCAAACTTAAAAAATTTAATAGAAACCACAGTTTGAATTTTGAACTTGGATCTTTTCTAGGCTCCTCTTGCTCCATACTGGGCAGTGGTATTGGGCCAAGGCTCCCAGTCAGCCGCAGGAGGAACGACCAATACCCCATGAGGTACTGTGTTGCTGAACTGTGATGACTGGTTGGTGGGGTGTATTAAATGCACTTTCAACTTACAAAATTTTCAGTTTACAATGGGTTTATTGGGTTATAACCCTATTGTAAGTAGAGAAGCATCTGTAACTATTTCTTTTCCTCCAAAGGAACACCCTTGGTGTTAAATGAATTTTCAGCCAGGTGTGATGGTGCTGGCCTGTAATCCAAGCACTCATGAAGCTGAAGCAAGAGTATCCTGAGCATGAGGCCAGCCTGGACTACATAGTGAGACCCTGTCTCAAAACAAAACAAAACTAAAAAATACTTTTACACATCATTTAAAAACAAATCTATTTATGAGCTGGGTGCAGTGGCGCATGCCTGTAATCCCAGCGGCTTGGGAGGCGGAGGCAGGAGGATCACAAGTTCGAGACCAGAGGCAGTCTGTGTAATTTAGTGAGACCCTGTCTCAAAAAGTAAAAAAAAGAAAAAAAGAAAGAAAAGAAATGGGCTGGGGGTGCAGCTCTGTGGTCCAGCACTTGCAAAGCATGCAAGCGCGAGGCCCTGGGTTCAACCTCCAGGACCACACACACACACAAAAAAAAAATTTCTATTTATGACAGTTCAGCATCTCTGCAATTTTTCTAATATATCAATGAAATCAATCACATGAAAAATGTAGCCACTTTTAAGTTATAAGTATCTTATCCATATCACAACCTGAGGCTGGAAGCCCGTTGGAACCACCTCCCTGAGTATACTGAATGCCTCCTCACTGCTCAGCCTGACTTCCTATGAAAGCATTTTACCTAATCTATCTTCTGTTTCATACACTGCGTTTTTGTTGTCTCCTGCTGCTGTTAGCAACTAAGCAAACAACAATGACAAAATTATAATTAAACTTATATGTAAGAAATCAAAAGGGCTGTCTTTGAACAGGCCTTATCCTAGTGCCAAAGGCAGTTCTAAGAGGAAGCAAACCAGGCAGTGCTTTGTCACTGAAAATTCTCTGGTCAACCATATAACATGTAGGTAAGAATTCTCCTTGCCTTCAGTGGGAAGAGATGGGCTGAGACAGACTGAAGGATGAAAGACAACCATGAGAATTCAAAGGGGACAGTTTGATGAACAAAATGCAGGAAGAGGAGAGGTGGTATTTCCTATTCTTCCCATTACAAAAATCTCAAGGATTCTCCAGAAAGAACAAGGAGCTACAGCTGTTATTAACATATTTTGCATGACTATCCTAGGGATTGGGGCTGGGATTTGGCTCAGTTGGTAGAGTGCTGCTCTGCAGTCTCTGAGGTCCTGAGTTCAATTCCCAGCACCGCAAAAATGGGAGAAGGACCCGGCAATCCACTCTCAAGGCAATCCCAAAACAGTCAGCCATTGAAAACCCTGTGAGGGTCGCTATGAGTCGGATACTGACTCGACGGCACCTAACAATAACAACATCCTAGGGATTGTCTGTCTTTCTGGTAAAGACCTGGAGATAAGTAGGTAAAAAGAATTCTAACTTGGTATACATATAACAACATTCTTTTTTCTATTTTAAATTTGTTAAGGGGTGTTTTGTGACCCACAATATGATCTCTTTGGGTGAACGTGCAGTGTGACTGTGACTAGAATGTGCACTCTGCTGTGGTTGGGTGAAGTAGTCTAGACAGGTCAATGACAGCTGGTTAATGGATGGTGTGGAACTCACTATGTTCCTACTGTTTTCTGCCTGCTGGATGGGTCCATTTCTGCCCCCAACTCTGATGGTGCATTTGTCTATCTCTCCTTGCAGCTCTATCAGGTTCCGCTTCATGTAGTTTGATGCTTGGCTGCTAGGTGTATACACATTAAGGGCTGTTATGTCTTTGTAGTTAATGGACCCTTTATCATTATGTAAAGCCCTTCTTCATCCCCAATAACCTTCCCTGCTCTGAAGTCTGCCCTGACTAAAATTAATATAGTTACTCCTGTGCTCTCTTGCACGTGCTCAGGCTCTCAATCACTTGCTCGGGCTCTCGCTCACTCACGGGCCTTGCATATACTTTATAGGTTCTCTGACATTGGGCTGCAAGCCTAGCTAATTTTTTATTTTTTATTTTGAGTCAGGGTCTAAGTTATACAGGCTACTTCTGGCCTTGAACTTGCAATCCTCCTGCCTCTGCCTCCCAAGTCACTGGGATTATGGGCGTGTGGCTAAAGTGAGCATTTTATAATTCCATTTTTTCTCCTTTCTTAGCATGTCAATCATACTTCTTTCTTTTTTACTTTTTTAGTGGTTGCTTTAGAGCTTGTGATACATATCTACAACTCATCTAAGCCCATTTTTCAAATAACACTGTATCATTTCACAGGTCATGTTTGTGCCTTAATAACAAAATAAACCTAATTCTGCCCCCCCCATCTCTGTATCACTGCTATCATACATTGTACTTAAACATGTCATAGCATAAATAAGTATATGTATTTTTACATAAATGCATGTGATATAGACATAAGCCTAATCACACACATTGTTGCTGTTATTTTGAACAAATTGTTAACTAATAGATGAATTAAGAATAAGAGAAAATAAAAGACTTTATTTTAACCTTCATTTACTCCCTCTTTGGTGGTGTTCTTTTCTCCATGTAAGTCCAAATTTCTGACATGTGTCATTTTTCTTCTCTCTAAAGAACTTCTTTCAACATTTCCTGCAAGGAATTTCCTGCCAACAAATTCCCTCAATTTTCATTTGTGTGAAAAACCCTTTCCTTCTATACTTTTGAAGGATAATTTCACAGGGTATATTCTAGATTGGTGGCTATTTCTTTTGAGACTTTAAATATTTCACTCCACTCTTCTTGCTTGCGTGGTTTTTGAAGAGAAGTTCAATGTAATTCTCTTCTTTGCTCCTGTATAGAAGTATCCTTCAGAATTCTTCCTTTCTTTGATTTTCTGCTGTTTGAAAATGCTGTGCCTAGGTGTGGTTTTTGGCTTTCATCCAGCTTGATATTCTCTGAGCTTCCTGGATTTGTGGTGTGGTCTCTGGAATTAATTGGGAGAAAGTCAGTGACTTTTTTGTGTAGTGTGCGGAATTGAACCTAGGATCTTGCAGATGCTATGCAAGTGCTCTGCCACTAGGCTTTATCTTCGGCCCCTTCAAGTAATTATTATTTTCAATGTCTTCTATTCCTTTCTCTCTCCTTTCTGGTCTTGTATAATCATCCCACAGTTCTTGGATATTTTGTTCTGTTTTTCTATTTTGTTCTCTTTGCTTTTTAGTTTGGGGGGTTTCTATTGAGGCATTTTGAAGCTCAGAGATCTTTTCTGAGTTGTGACCAACCTACTAATAAACCCATGCAAGTCTTTCTTCATTTCTATTGCAGTGTTTTTGATTCCTAGAATTCCTCTTTGGTTCTTTCTTAGGATCCCATTGCTCTGCTCACAGTGCGTATCTGCTTTTCTGTGCTATCTACTTTCTCTATTAGCATCTTTAGCATATTAATTAGTGCTGTGTTTAAATTCCCTGTCTGATAATTTCAACATCCCTGCATGTCTGGTTCTGATGCTTGTTCTGTCTCTTCCAACTTTGTTTTTGGAGGGTTTGTATATAATGTAATTTTTTCTTTCTTGACAGCTGTTGTTGTAGACAAGATACGATGGGTAAAAAGAACTGCTATAAACAGGCTTTTAGTGATGTAGTAGACATTGTGTGGGGGGGGGAGAGGATTCTATAGTCCATGGTTAAGTCTCACTCTTTTAGTGGGAACTTCACAAGTGTTCCCCAGGTTTTGTTCCACTCTTACATGAGCACTGTGGCTCCAGTAGGCTGGAGTTGGGCATTTCCCTTTCCCAAGGTCAGTCAGGCTCTGACAAAACCCCAGCTGTTTATGCTCTACCTAGGTGCTCCTGAGGACAGGCCTGGTTAAGAACAAAATGCTCTGGTATATTGAAAAATGGTTCCTTTATTCCTTCCCTTATCCAGAAGCACAAGAGGATTTTCCCCCCTCTGATATTTACTATGAGAACCTGGTTTAACACTTGGAGATGCCTCACAAAAAGCATGAGAACCCCCATGACCAGGTCCCCAGATTTTAACTGTCACCTTGCCCACACCCAGCTTCCATCAACCTGTTGATTACATTCCGGGATTTCCTGCCCTGGCACTGGCCCCTGAGGAGTTTCCGCTCCACATGTTGTGAGTCTATGTGTCCACCTGTCTTGTTTCTCCAGTTTTGGAGGCAGCAATAATTTGCCCTGTGACTTCACTCCTCTTGTATATCTAAGAAGAGTTGTTGATTTTTCAGTTTGTCCAGATTTTTACTTGTTAGAATGAAGTGGTGACTTCTGAGCTCTTTACTTGTGGAACTTGATACCTAGGGTATTTTTCTCTCCCTCTCTCCCTCTCTCCCTTCCCCTCTCCCTCTCTCTCTCTCTCTCTCTCTCTCTCTCTCTCTCTCTCTCTCTCTCTATGTGTGTGTGCATACATATGCTGTTGTTGTTGTTGTTAGGTGCCGTCAAGTCAGTATCCAACTCATAGCGACCCTCATAGGGTTTTCAATGGCTGAGTGCTTCGGGATTGCCTTGTGAGTGGATTGCCAGGCCCTTCTCCCATTTTTGTGGTGCTGGGAATTGAACTCGGGGCCTCAGAGACTGCAGCGCAGTGCTCTACCCACTGAGCTAAATCCCAGCCCCGTGCATACATATATCTATACATATATATACACACATATATATACATATATACATATACATATGTATACATACATATATATACATATATACATATACATATGTATACATACATATATATATACACACATGTATGGCTTTAACTGAATTAGAAAGTATATCTGATCAAAGTGAAGATAAGGGATGGGGATGTAGCTCAGTGGTACAGCATTTTCCCAGTGTGTGTAAGGCCCTGGGTTTAATTCCCAGGACTATAAAACAAACATATAAATAAAGTGAAAATAAGCTAGAATTGAACTAAACTCCAAACTTTAGTTTCCTCATTTGATATATAGGGATACAATTATCTGTCTTTTCCAACATTGAGGAGATTAAATGCTACCATGAATGTCCTTGGTACACTGCCTGACACACGTTGTTGTTAGGTGCCATCGAGTCAGGTCGAACTCATAGTAACCCTACATACAATAGACAAAGCACAACCAACACTGTGCCATGCCCAGCATTATTGTCAGTGCTTCTCTACTATTCATAGGATTTTCAATGGCTGATTATTTCAGGAGTGGGCTGCCAGGTCCTTCTCACAAGCCTACAGTACCTGGTATTCCTAGGTGGTCTCCCACCCAAGGACTAACCAGGCCCAATCCTACTTAGCTTCTGAGATCTGATGAGATCTGCCACCAGGGTGGTACAGCTGTAGATCTGGCACACATTAAGAGTACATATATATGTCATCATGACCAAAGTCAACATGACCACATCATCTCTATCATCAGGCTCTTTGTTTTAAACACAAAACGTGACAATGTTAATATTATATAAGTCTTCCAAAATCAAAATTCAACATTTTCCCTAAATTAAATTATATTTTAATCTCCCCACTAGAGAGCATGAAACTACACCAGCTCCAATACAATGCCCCCTCCTCCATGGCATAGTTTCAGAAACTTCTCCACACATATTAACTACTTTATTTTCAAGGTAATCACCAACCTGCCATAATTCCTAAATAACTAGATTTTTCCTATTACCAGATTTTTTAGAACAGGTAGTGAAATAATCTAGACGAACACTGATGACATAATTCCCAGAAAGATTGAGAGGCATGCTCAAAGCCACTCTGCAAGTCAGACTGGTACAGGTCTTCTGATCATACCTGGGCAGGCCGACTTCATTATTACAGATGTATCAGGTAACCTGAACTGCACAAAAGAGTTCCTATTTATCATATTAAATTGGGCACTACCAAGGATTGTCCAGGCTTTCCTCCTCAACAAGTATTTTTAAACAAAACACTTAATCCTCTGAGTTTCTAACAAACCAAAGTGATACTAAAAACAGCTACTTGGGTACTTTAGTTCAAACAATGTTTCGTATGTTGTTGTTGTTGTTAGGTGTCATTGGGTCTGGCTGACTCATAGTGACCCTATATACAACAGAGGAAACACTCCCTGACACTGTGCCATGCCGGGCACTGTGTCAGTGCTTCTCTGCTATTCAAAGGATTTTCAATGGCTGATTGTTTCAGGATTGTATTGGGAGTGAGCTGCCAGGTCCTTCTCCTATTTTTGTGGTGCTGGGGATGGAAGCAAGGGCCTCAGAGTACGCAGAGTGGACTCTACCGCTAAACACCAGTACAAGAGATGAAAAGAAACTGAAGCTGTAGTTCAGTGCCAGTGCACTTGCCTAACGGTAGTAATAAGCCCTCGGGTTTGATCCCCAGCACCACAAAATAAATTAAAAATTGAAAAATATTTCATGTAAACACTAGTATCACTAAGTATATTTGAAGCAAATGAAATATGCATCATATAGAAGTCCTTTTTTTGTTTTGTTTTGGTCTTTTTGTTGTTGTTGGTTGGTTGGTTGGTTGTTTTTTTAAAGTGCTGAGGACCAAACCCAGGGCTTTGCAATTGCAAGGCAAGGGCTCTACTACTGTACTAAATCCCTAACCCCCTCCCTTTACTTGTTTTGGCACTGGGGGCTGAACCTAGGGCCTCACACATGCTTTGCAAGCGCTCTGACACTGAGCTGCACCCCAACCCCTTTTATATTTCTTTTAAATTGAAATAGGGTCTTGCAAAGTTACACAGGCTGCCTCTGGCCCCGAACCTGCATAACTTGTCAAGACTCTTATCTCACCTCCTGAGTCACTGGTACTACAGGTGTGTGTCACCACACCCAAATCTAGAAATACTTATTTTTAACAATCACATGTGTTACTGAAAACTATGAATACTAAACCAAGTATGAGTAGATTCCAAACAGATAATTATAAGGCATGATTCTTTGTTTCTATTTTTTAAAAAAGAAATAATGTAGTTTATTGTTCACAAGAAATTAAAATACACATGATTATTATCTCACAGTCATTCTTCACAGTCATCTTCCAGTATTCAGCCTTCCATTCCCTAATGTAAATTTACATTTGGAGAAAAATTTTTGTTTCGATAAAACATTTTTCTTCTGCTTGGAATCTGACAAGCTTATCAATTTGATATAGAAATCCAAACTCCAGTTTCACAAATGATTAGAAAATTCAGTGTCATTTTCAAGACAATAAGAAAACCAATATTGTCAGCTTTATTGTAGCTTCTCCAATCTTTCTAAAACCAGTTTTCCATACTTAGATGAATTTATTTAAACTTAAAAGAATAGATATTTATAAAGCCTGTACCATAACTATGATTAGTCTCTGAACTTCTTCAATTTCCAGGTTCAAAAAGAATAAATCTGGAGGCCAGGCATGGGTGTGCATAGCTGTAATCCCAGCAACTCGGGAGCTGAGACAGAGTCTCACTAAAGTGCACAGGTTCCAGGTCAGAGGCAACCTGCGGAACAGTGAGACTCTGTCTCAATTTTAGAAATGATAAAAAGAAGTTGGGGGTACAATTCTGTGGCAGAGCACTTGCAAAGCATGCACAAGACCCTGAGTTCACCACCCAGTACTGTAAGAAGAAAATAAAAAGAAGAAACCTGGGCTGTGGGTGTAGCTCAGTAGCAGAGAACTTGGCTATTATATGTGAAGCCCTGTGTGAGCCCCTGGGTTCAATCCCCAGCACAATCAAAAAAAATTTTTTTTCATATTTAAAAAAAAAGTTGCAAATTTTCTAAATTTCTCTCCGATTTTTTTTTTTAAGAAACTGAAACTCCAGAAAATTACTACTGTATATTTTCAAATCTAATCCACACCCTTTCAACAGTTTTAAAGGGCAACAAAATCAGGTGGGAATTAGAATCACATGCAGATTGGATTCTCCGTGGAGAGCTGAGTCAAGAGCTCTTGAGAGAAAATCCAGTCTGCACACAATTGTAATCCCATCTGATTTTGCAGCCCTCTAAAAATATTGAAAGAGTACAGATTAGATTCAAGAATATATGGGATCTTGGATATTATTAGCATAAAGCAAATAGAACTGAGCAGGGTAAAATACAAACCCAACAAAACCAAAGAAACCAACAAAACCAAGAAAGGACTTGAAGAAAATCCTCAAAGTCTAAACTTTCCAAAGAAAACTCACACTGAAATATTTTTCTTACATTCAGCTCTAATTATCTCAGAATTCAGAATAAGACAGATATTGTTGAAGACAACAATTTGATTTTTTTATTTTCACACTCTGCCATGTTTTATGGGAAAGCACAGAATAAAACAAAGGCAAGTGGGAAAATTCCTAAAATGCCTCCTTTAAGATTTCGGTTATAGTGGAAACATTTGTGAGCATATATTTCTGCTCTAGAATCCCACTCCATGGAAGCCCTGCTCCTCATCCTTTGGTCTGTGTCTTCTAGTTTATATTACTGTATCTCAAAAATAATCCCTTTATTCTCCTATTTCTTGACTTTTTTTTCTGTTCTTACTTTTGACTATTATAGAAAGTTAATTTTAATGGAAAATTAATATTTCTTGCCTACCCATCCTCATCCTCCAAACTATTTCCCTCCCCGCAAAAAAGTTCAGCATGATGAATCAATGTTCTATGGTTCGCTGTTACAACTGTAAATGTTCACAACTAAGCCACATAAGTTTCTATGATAACTTTTCCCCAGATATTTTCCTTTGATCTGTTTCAGTCATCCACACTCATCTTGAACAAACTCCAATCTTCCAAAGGGTTGGGAGAAGTCACTGCCCTTCTCTGTCATGAGGAAGGCCATTGGGAGGCCAAGCTGTACAGCTTTGCAAACAATTCTCCCAATGTAAAGGCACTTTTTCTCCCAGAGGTTTCTGCTTCTTACAAATTTCTGTAGCTTTCTGGGAATCTGCAGAGAAGTGGCTTCCTTCTGGCTGGCTCTATACCCAGTGTCTTGAGTTTCAACCTTAATTCAATGCTACAAATCAGGTATCACTCATTTGCTTTCCCAATCTTGGTTGACACGTTTTGTCGTCATTTCTTCTGCCATTTTTTTTGTTCTGTGGGTTTGTTCCTTTTTAATCCTTTAATATTCTTTTAGTGTGGTTTATAGAGGGATCATAAACGAAGGCATCTGTTGAATCCACCATGATTAACGAGAAGTATGTTAGTTGCAAAGCAGGATTTTCTATGTTTTTTTTAAACATAATCACACCCATTTTTCTTTTGTCTACTCAAAGTCGTCTGCAGGTAAGACTGATTAACAAATAGGAATTATTTTTAAAGTAAGAATAATATTCAGGTCCAAGGAAAATTGTAAAGTACATGAAATTCATGTTCAATGATTTTAGCCTCCCCCAATCTTTTGCCATTTTAAACTTGTGATGCCACCTTTCTATGATATCCCTATCTTCCTGTTCTCTCCAGAAAACTAGATATTGGGGCAGGGAGAGAAACCTGCAAATGTATTCACACTGGAATGTAAATGACTGACATCATTATAAAGTGATTCTCAGGATATTAACACAATGAAAACTTGTAAACTGAAATGAAGGTAAACTTGGAATTTATAAAGATGGATTTTGGAAACTGTCTCTAGGAGCAAGAATGTGTTGAAAGGAGTAGAGCAGGTGGGAAAGAGCAAGAGAGAAAACAAAGTGGAAAGGGGGAATAGAAAATGATAGTGTCTAATTTCAAGAGATAATTCATTATTTTCCTTCCTATACGTGCAAATCTCAAAGAGGACACGGTAAAACATTAGAGAAACAAAATCCTATATACTCTAGAAGCTGTAAGAGATAAGCTCTGTAAAAGCGCAAATATCATGAAAACTCTTTTATGTCTTGAAAACAAAAATATAAAAAGTGTTCTAAATTCCATGTATACTACTACCTAGCTTATGTGCATAAGTGGCCTGACTTTTTTTGGCTAATCCCATTAGCAGCTAAAACACTGAGGTTCTAGATCAGGGAAATCATTTTTTTAAACTTATTTATTCTTTTATTTTTTAGGTATGGTCTCACTATGTAGTCTAGGCTGGCCTCACACTCATGATTCTCCCGCCTCAGCCTCCCAAGTACCAGGATTACTGGCATGAGCCACCATGCCTGGCTTAGGGAAATAAATTTTTATGGACTACTCCAGCACAAATATAAAGGAAAAGAAGCCATTGTTTACAAGAAAGATAACACTGTTTTGACATGACCAGCAAGGAACTCTTGTGACTACTAGACATAATCACTGGACTTTTTTAAGTACATGATCTCTAAGTGCTTTGGCTCCCACAAACGGAGAACTGAAGCAAGATGCTCCAACTTAAGGAAAAAAGGGAGGTGGGAACCATTTTATGAATTAACCTTAATATGTGCCTTAAAGTATGTTTAGATTTAGTTAGGCAGGAATTTTACTTTGTTCATCTGTAGAACGAAGAGATTGGCCTAGATCCCTGTTTCCCAAGGCAGGTATGTGAAACAATACCCATCTATTAGTAAATTTCTACCAATCCACAGCATAACAGGAAGGTAAGGACTGTGTAGTAAGCTCTTCATGAAGCCAATTTTCAATTTAAATGTTTGTCTTTTATTCTGAGATTATGTCCCTCTTTTATGAAACAGTGATGATAATGGATAGTGATTTTTCTTCCTCTGTCTCTCTGCCCAACTCCTACTTCCTCGCTGGATTATTCTTACTTAACAAAATCAAAATTTTGATGCATTTCTCTTGGTCACCAACATTTGAAAAATGAAAAACACCTACGGATCAATGGTACCTAAAATCTCCTTAAGATAGATATAAATTAATTCAAAACAGTTCTCTAATTTTTCTTGATAGCCTCAACATAATTCTTTTAAACTACAGTCTTTTTCTTACCTTGTTATACCTCTATGTTGGTCTATGTGCAAATTATGGGGGGGAAAGTAAATTATTTTAACTACCACAGGTGCTTAGTTAAAGGTGAACAGTGGTAGCTCTAGAATGTGATGTAGGTATTTGGCCAATGGCTGACTAGTTGGGAGAAAAGCTAGAGAACTCATTTTGAAAATGAAATCACGGACACAGACATCTCTCTGCTCCCTCAGAAGTTTCTCTGCACCAACCATGGCCACCTTCGTGGAGCTCAGTACCAAAGCCAAGATGCCCATTGTGGGGCTGGGCACCTGGAAGTCTCCGCCAGGCGAAGTCAAAGAAGCTGTGAAAGTGGCCACTGATGCAGGATATCGCCACATCGACTGTGCCTATGCCTATAAGAACGAGAACGAGGTGGGAGAAGCCATCCAAGAGAAGATACAAGAGAAGGCTGTGAAGCGGGAGGACCTCTTCATAGTTAGCAAGTTGTGGCCCACCTTCTTTGAGAGGAACCTGCTAAAGAAAGCCTTTCAGAAGACGCTCCAGGACCTGAAACTGGACTATCTTGACATCTATCTTATTCACTGGCCACAGGGACTTCAGCCTGGGAAGGATTTAATCCCCAAAGATGATAAAGGCAATATCCTCACCAGTGGATTAACATTCTTGGATGCCTGGGAGGTCATGGAGGAGCTGGTGGATGAGGGCTTGGTGAAAGCCCTTGGCGTCTCCAACTTCAACCACTTCCAGATCGAAAGGCTCTTGAACAAGCCTGGACTGAAATATAAGCCAGTGACTAACCAGGTCGAGTGTCACCCTTACCTCACTCAGGACAAACTGATCCAGTACTGCCACTCCAAGGGCATCACTGTCACAGCCTACAGCCCCCTGGGCTCTCCAGATAGACCTTGGGCCAAGCCAGAGGACCCTTCACTACTGGAAGATCCCAAGATTAAGGAGATTGCTGCAAAGCACAAGAAAACCCCAGCCCAGGTTCTGATCCGGTTCCATATCCAGAGGAACGTGGCGGTGATCCCCAAGTCTGTGACACCGACGCGCATAGTAGAGAACTTCCAGGTCTTTGACTTCGAGTTGAGTGAGGAGGAGATGGCGCTGATACTCAGCTTCAACAGAAACTGGAGGGCCTGTGTTGTGGCTGACACGGCTCGTGTGGATGATTATCCGTTCCATGCCGAATACTGAAGCTGCCTCGATGAGGTTACCTGGCAGATTCTCTCTCTTCACTGAAGTGGAACTTACTTCCTTGAGGCCTGTTTTAGTCAATCTTACCTGACATCATACTGAGCCTAGCATTGCTCTCAGCCAGAATCTAGTCAATGCTGTACTTCAATTTCTGTTTTCGACCAGGAGCAGACTTCCCAGGGAAGCATGACTCAGATAACCAAATGACAAATTTTCTTCAGTTATTTGATCTGCCCAAATATTTGTTAAACTTCAGTAACTCTGCTAATAATAAAGACACAATAATAATAAAAAAAAAAAAGAAAAAAAAAAAAAGAAAATGAAATCACACCCTAAATATACTGAATTTGCTTAGACTATATGTTATGGATTGATGACAATTGCATTAATAGGTTTCTAAAAATGTTTATTTATTCTCCCCATCACATTAAGAAAATGTCAATTATCCATGTCAAAGAATAAGAACAATAAGTATATTACCTCGTTTCAATAAGCAAGTCTTCAAAATAGTGATGCTCACATTGGATCTGTTAATATTGTATTATATGATTGTCTCTATATCTACAGAAGACTGATTCCAGGACCAGCCTCAGATGCCAAAATCCTCAGGTGCTCAAGTCTCTTCTATAAAAGACTAGAGTATCTGCAAATCCTCCAAGACACTGAAAATCATCTCCAGGTTACTTTTTGTGTGTTGGGGGGGTGGGTACTGGGGATTTGAACCCAGGGTCCTGTGCCTTCTAGGGAAGCACTCTGCAACTGAGTGCCACTCCCAGGTGCCTTTTTGATTTATTTTGAGATGGGGTTTTGATAAATTGTATATGCTGCCTCTGGTCTCGAACTTGTGATCCTCCTGCCTCAGCCTCCTGAGTTGCTAGAATTACAGGCATGCACCAAGTCTGGCTTTCCGGATTACTTATAATACCTAACACAATGAAAGTACTATGTAAATAGGTATTACATTATATTATTTAAGGAATAATTGTTGCTGTTGTTAGGTGCAGTCAAGTTGGTTCTGACTTACAGCAACCCTAAGTACAACAGATGAAACTCTACCCAATACTGTGCCATGCCCAGCACTATTGTCTGTGCTTCTCTGCTATTCATAAGGTTTTCGATGTCTGATCATTTTTGGAAGTGGGCTGCCAGGTCCTTCTCCCAAGCCTACAGGACCTGGTATTCTCAGGTGGTTTCCCATCCAAGTACTAACCATGCCTTACCCTGCTAGCTTCCAACATCTGACAGGATCAAGAGCCACAGTGGTATGGCTGCGGGCTAGGGAATAACAACAAGAAAAAATGTGCATATTCAGTGTAGATAATCTGCAGTAGGCCTAAGTACATTTTTGGATCATGGGATGTCAAAGGCTGACTGTATATACATCACATGCATATTCCAGCAAATTCTACCTAACCAATCACATCAAACTAATCTCCATATGGGCTGGCAAATCCAGTGTCAGCGCTTGACAAGAACAGATGTTTTATAATCTTTAATCTTAAAGATTACATTTGTTCTCTAAGTATTAGATAAGAACCAAGCTCTGTGATTCACTTTGGGATCTGGCCAAATTAGCTCAAATTCTTTGTGCCCTCATTTCTGGTCTATAAATGAGAGAGTTACGATTTGTATCTGAATGTGTCCCAAAGGTCATGAGGTTTGAACACTTGGTCCCTAGTTGGCAGTGTTGTCCTGCAAGGTCATGAAACTTTTGTAGGTGGAATTCTTGCTTTGTAGAAATAGCTCCTTGGGGGATGACTTTGGTGGAAGTATCTCTCTATGGATAGGCTTTTGGAGGTTTTGACCCTGGACCCTCAGCCAATTCGCTGTCTGTCGCCTGCCCCATCATGCCATCAGGACATTTGCCTGCCTCGACCGCCACCATGCCTGTCCTGCCATAATTATGGACTGATCCTCTAACTGTGAGCTTCCAATACACCTTTTCCTACATAAGCTTGTTTTGGTTGGTTTTTCTGCTACAGCAATGTCAGCTGACTAACATAAGAATTCTATCTCCTTAGGTCCTTAAGATACTCTTGTGAGGTAGATAACAGTCATCAAAATCCTTTGAAAAATACAAAGCACTAGAAAAATATTAAAAAGCATGCTCAAATTCAATAAATATTTACTAATTTGGAATTTCCAGATTCATCCTTATTTGTGAACAGCATCCAAGTCAAACACCTCAAATTGTAGCAAATTTCTAATCATTCATGTGCACCACTAGTCTTTCCATTTACTTCCAGTTATTTACATCTCCACCAACCCAGGGGCCTTTATAGAAAAGTTTATACTTTCTAAAAATAGTTCCATGAAGTAATTTCTTTGTAATGGTAAACTAAGGGCTATGTTGCCCCGTGAAGGCCACTGGAATTTCTTATTTAACTTTTCTATGCAATGTATTTTCCTAACTCATTGTTCAGTTTACAGGAAGAAGCCAAATTCTTTCAAGGTCCAGAAACCAGACAGCAGACAGTAATTCATTTGAGGGAATACTAACAACTGTAAATCCATTAGCAGCAGGATTTAGGGACCTCCACCAATGCTTTTCTCAACATTTCATGTCTGAGAACAGTTTTAATGTCAACTGAAATATATAATGACAAAGAAATTCTACTATGAAATTAGTGATTCTTTAGAGTTAATTTATACTTCCCTCATTATAACAGCATCCATATACAGCCATACAACCTTCGTGTCCAATCCCGTCTGATCTCAGAAGCTAAGCAGCGTCAGGTCTTGTTAGTCCTTGGATGGGAGACCTCCTGGGAATACTGGGTGCTCTGGGCTTGGGAGAAGGACTTGGAAGCCCTTTCCCAAAACAATCAGCCATCAAAAACCCTATGAATAGCAGAGAAGCACTGACAATAGCACTGGGCATGGCACAGTGTCGGGTCGTGTTTCATTTCATTGTACATACGGTTGCAATGAGTTGGACCCAACTCAACAGCACCTAACAACAACAACAACAACAACAACAACAACAACAACAACAACAATATACATTTGGGAATTAGCACAAAGACTATGAACGACTTGGTGAGCACAGAGGTCAAGGGGCATCACCACTTTTTGACCCATGGGATGGCAACCACTGACTTATTGCTACCTCTAGCCATGCTTTTGTCTTCCAGCAGAAAAGAATTTCTCACTGGAACAAAATGCAAAGAAATAAAAAAATCACAATTAATGTGACAAGTTTCTATTTTATTGATACTCTTTTTAAATCTGGAAATTGATTAGTTTTTAATCCAAATTATCTCTTGTTAAGAAAAAAATACTTTGAAAGTTGTTGAATCTTTTTAAAGTCTTAATTGTAAAGTCTCCCACGTGTCTGTCAGTTTGTCATGCTCTGGGGGCTTGTGTGTTGCTGTGATGCTGAAAGCTATGCCACTGGTGTTTCAGATACCAACAAGGCCACTCATAATGGGCAGGTTTCAGCAGAGCTTCCAGCCTAAAACAGACTAGGGAGAAGGACCAAGCAACCCACTCCCAAAACAACTAGCCATTGAAAACATTATGAAGAGCAGAGAAGCACTGTCAAATATAGTGCCAGAAAATGAGCCCTGAGGCTGGAAGGCATGCAAGAAACGACTGAGAAAGAGTTGCATCCTCAGAATAGAGTCGACTTTAATGACTAGAGTGCAGAAAAGCCCCTGAGACCTCCTTTTACTGATGTGTAATGACTCAAAATGAAAATAAACACAGTGGCTGCCACAATGAGCTCAAACATAAAAAGATCGTGTTCATGGCACAGTGTCAGGTAGTGTTTCATTCTGCTGTACTTAGGGTCACTATGAGTCAGATCTGACTCAACAGCACCTAACAATAACAACTGTAAAGTGTTTATTGTGTGTGACAGTGGTTCTAAACAATATCAGATTTAATAACTCTTTTTATACCAAATGATCTATAATGACTCAATTTTGATAACTTATTTTATCTATTGCAATGAAATAAGCTATCCAAAGAGTACTTTGGGATTTCTTGCAATTCTGTGGGTTGACTGGGAAGTTCTGTTTGAGGTGGTGTCAGCTGGAGCTCTGGGACCCCTAAGAATGCAAACTGGCCTCCTTCAGGTAACTGGTAGTTGGTGCTGAGCTACTGGCTGGAAGCCCAGCTGGGGCTGTTGCTTGGGGCCTTCCTTCCATTCTCCATCAGCCTCTCCATGCATCTGCTGGGGCTTCTTCATAGCATACGGCCAGGTTCAAAGTAGGAGTATTGGTGATGGGGTATAGCACAGTGGCAGACCACATGCCCGGTATTACTGAAGCCCTACGTTCAATCCCCAGGAGAGGGGGAATGGTGTTCTAGAAGCAAAGGTGGAAGTCGCAGAGCTCTTAGGGCCAAGCATCACTTTTACTGATTTCTATTGATCGAAACAGGTTACAAGACCATCCCATACTCAAGGGAAGAACAAAGACTCCATCTCTTAATGTTGGGATGACAATGTTACATTGTAATAAAAAAAAAAAAAGTTTGGGCTGGAAGATATTGTTGTGGCCATCTTTAATCTATCACATATGCTAAAATGAATTTCTCAGATACTATAATGTAACTTCATAAATAACGTTTTAAAAATGAAAATCATAATTCAATAATAATTTAATAGCACTCAGGATGCTGAGACCAGAGAATTGATGCAAGTTCAATGTCAACCTGGTCTACACAGTGAGTTCCAGGACAGCCTGGGCTACACAGCAAGACCCTGTCTCAGAAAAAAAGATACATATGTGGGTGCGTGTGTCTGTGTGTGTCTGTGTGTATAAAATTTGTACTAAAAATACAAATGCCTGGGTATGACTACATTAAAAAAAATCCATTAAAATAGCCAGATCCTTGTATTGAACTAATACTTTTTTCTTTTTTTCCTTTTTTTTTTTTTTTGGTTTTTGGAGACATGGTCTCACTTATAGCCTAGGTTGGCCTTGACCTTGCAATCTTCCTGCCTTAGCCCACCAAGTGCTGACAATACAGTCATGTGCCACCATGCCTGGCTTACTTTTTGTATTCTGGGTGTTTTTTTTTTCAGTATTGGGGGGTGGGCTCTCAAGTAGCTGGGATTATAGGTGTGTGCCATGGTACCTGGCTTATTTTTTTATTTTAGAAAAGAAGTCCTTCCATGAAAGAGATACCCTGACATAAACAGAGGTACTAGAACAGAAAAAAAATAGTGCTAGGATAAATAATAATGAATCTAAGTTATTTGTATATAATAAGAAAAAGTAATTGAGACAAATTAAAGAAGAAATATGATATTTTCAAAAGTGATCTGGGCCTTATCTAAAAAGTACAAAAGGAAAATAATTCCCTATGTGACTACAGACAACATATTATTTCAAAATTCTACTACATGTTAAAGCATGCATTTATCTTATTTATCCTCCATTACTTAAAAAAAACTATGGAGAGCCAAGCACTATGGCACATGCCTCCAATGCTAGCAACTCGGGAGGCTAAAGTAGGAGGATCATGAGTTTCAGGCTAGAGGGAGCCTATTCAATTTCACAAGAACCTGTCTCAAAATAAAAAATAAAAAATGGGCTGGGGGGTGTGACTCAGTGGTGGGGCAATTGCCTAGCATGTGGGAGGCCCTGCATTCAACCCTTAGTACTGGGAAAAAAAAAAAAAAAACCTATTGAGACTACATCTTTCAATAGCTATAAAGAATATGAGATGGTTATCGAAAGAAGTAAATAAAAGGGGCTCTAGAAAAGGTGTATGATAAATGTCAGAGACAGAGCACGACTGAAAAACAATAGACAACCCACAGATGAGTAATTTTAAGATATGATTTTCACATAATTTATTTCTTATGACACTACAAAAATATTAAATGTATAGAATGGCAATGAGATATTTTTTAAATAACATTTATTAATAAAATATAGTGTGACTTCTATGTTTCATGTACCTCTTAGTAATTTTGGTTTCTTAGTCTAGTAACAAGATTCTTAAGCCTGCATAATTATAGGATATAATTGATGTTGCTTTTACAGCAACTGCACAGCTGTACTAAGGCATTTTCAATTCACTGTGTACATCAGGATGACAGGAGTGAGCCCCTTAAATTTAAACTTAGTGATATATGTTACTATAATTTTTTTTGTTCAGTGCTGGGTATCAAACCTCAGGCCTGTACTACTAAGTTACATCCTCAGCTAATGTAATCTTTTAAAATATCAAATTAATGTCAAAGAAACTTATAATCAACAGAATGACAACAATGCATCAATAGAGGAAGTTTTTCAGTAATTCAGCACAGTATCTTCATGTCACTTAACAGTGACTTTCTACTAAATCAAGACCCTTTGTTTTCTTTTGGAGACAGGGTCTTGCTGCATAGTCCAGGCTGGCATCAAATGCGGGATCCTCCTGCCTCCACCTACAATGCTGGGATTATAGGTGTATGCCCACCACACCCAGCCTTTGGGTTGTTGTTGTTGTTAGGTGCCGTCAAGTCGGTATCTGACTCATAGCGACCCTCATAGGGTTTTCAATGGCAGGCTGTTTCAGGATTGCCTTGGGAGAGGACTGCTAGGCCCTTCTCCCATTTTTGCAGTGCTCGGAATTGAACTCGGGACCTCAGAGACTGCAGCGCAGCTCTCTACCAACTGAGCTAAATCCCAGCTTTTGGGTAGCTAGCTTCTTATGAAACTTTTCAGTATTCCTTTATACTGAAGGATCACTGATTCAGACTCTTGTTAAAGTACTACTGCCATATTTGTGATAGGATATTGTTCATCGTTTAAAAGTTAAACATGATGGGAAAATGTCTCACTTTGCAGAACTGAACTGAGCTTTGGAGGTCCATAAAGCACACCTGGACCCTTCTTTAAGTGCCAGCAGTGCTCGAATGTATCATATTGTTGTGTCAATACAAAATATCCCATGTGCCTCCAAACTTGTTAGCCAGGTAGGGACCGCCCTAAGGAAGAACTCCTAAAGATAGCAAAGTGAGTGGATCAAGTGAGCACAGGTGGTCCATAGCTTTGGAAACCTGTCTTGGATCCACATCTAAGATTGATTTAAACTTTAATTAAGTCACACTTAAAGGCTCTCTAGGATTTTTAAAAATTAAAGAGCTTTTAAGATACAATGCTGCATGTCCTGCTTTAAAAACTGGACAATGATAAAAGCTGAAAACTGAAGTAACTACAATGCTAGTCCACCATGCCCAATTTTATTTATTTTATTTTATTTATTTATTTTTTATTATTATTTCTATTTTTTTGTACTGGTAGTTGAACCGAGGGCCTTGCGCTTGCATGCTTTGCAAGTGCTGGACCACTGAGCTACACCCCCAGCCCTTTTTTTTTTTTTTTTTTTTTTACAGTACTGGGGGTTGAACCAAGGGCCCTGTGCTTGCATGCTCTGCAAGTACTGGACCACTGAGCTGCACTCTCAGCCCATTTTTTACTTGTTTTGAGACAGGGTCTCGCTAAATTACACAGACTGCCTCTGGTCTCCAATTTGGGATTCTCCTGCCTCCACCTCCTGAGCTGCTGGGATTACAGGTGTGTGCCACCATGCCCGTTTTTTTTTTGTTTTTGTTTTTGTTTTTTTTTTAACTTTTTTGAGACAGGGTCTCACTAAGTTACACAGACTGCCTTTGGTCTCTAACTTTTGATCCTCCTGCCTCTGCCTCCCGAAACACTGGAATTACAGGAATGTGACACTGCACCTGGCTCCACAATATCCAATTTAAAGCTTTGCCATGAAAGAGCTACCACACTACACTGGTGCTCATTTCTTTCGCCTAGCCATTTGATGCAATTGAGAGCTATCATGTTTTAATAGAGTTTTAATTGTTTTTGTTCCAAATTGAGTCTCTTCTTCTTCTCCTAACTTTTTTTTTTTTTTTTTAAGCCAGAGTCTAGCTATGTTGCCCAGGCTGACCCTAAACTCCTGAGTTGTCCAGGCTTTCCTTAAACTCCCGCCTCAGCCTCCCAACTAGCTGGGCACACACCACCACCTCTGGCTCCAAATTTAGGGTTTTATTTATTTTAGCAATATGTTGTACACCTCCGTAAATATCTCCTTTGCATTACTTCACAATAATTTTCTTGCTCCCCAAAAGTTCACATGGAGCAGAGAAACGGTGAGATTATAAGAAGAAACATCCAAAGCCTCCAATACATTTTTGTAAAAGACCCAAAACCTCATGTATTTTGCTGTTTACCAATTCTGAAAGAACATACAAATCATGGGGGGATGGTGTTATTTTGTTATGTGGAGGAAATGGCTAAATAATATTAACTGAAAACAGTTTAAGGTATATCTGTTTTTCTCTCTACCTTAAAGGTGTGTTAATTAACGTCATTTAAAGATTTGTGTTATTTGATCATGCCACTTCTTAATCCCATGTCTCAAACATTTAAACTACCTTTAACTTAATTAGCAGTTCTAATTACAACAGACTGACCATTCTTTACTGTCAATAGGTGTGTTAGATTCCTAAAAACCATAAGTAGTAACTAAAAACCTCCCCATATTCTTGATTATTTGGATAATTAGGACTTGTGGTTGGCGTTCCAATGACATCAGCTATGATGTGTCACACATCTGGAGAACACTTGATGGAATTCTTTGAATATTCCAGGATTTTATGAGTTTTCCAAAATTTGTACCAGCCACAAAGAAGACAGTTAAATTAACTTACTGATAATTTGTATTGTATATTTTCTATTACTCTACAGTATTTTACATGGGAGAAGGACCTGGCAATCCACTCCCAAAGAAATCCCGAAACAGCCATTGAAAACCCTGTGAGGATCACTATGAGTCACACCTGACTTGGTGGCACCTAACAACAACAACAACAACAGTATCTTACAATAAAAATCCAAAGACATTAAAGAATACACAGAAATTATGAACTTACCTTTGAAATTTCTAAAACATGTAGTTATAAAAATTGGCCTATAAATTGGCTGATATATATTGGCCTATATATTGGCTATAAAAAATTGGCTGATCCTTTAACAGCCAGGCACAGTGGTGCAGGTCTGTAATCGCAGCCACTGGAGAAGTAGAGCCAAGAGGGTTGTGAGTTCAAGGCCAGAGGCAACCTGTGCGATTTAGCAAGACTCTGACTGAAAAGATAAAATAAAAAAGGGGATGGAAGTGACAACTCAATGGTAAAGTACTTGCAAAGTATGCTCGAGGCCCTGTGTTCAACCCCCTAGTATGGAAAAAATAAATAAATAAATAAATAAAATCTGATCCTTTATCTTATAAAATTCGGTGGCAGTAGGAGACATACTCCAAATACCCTTTCCGATATTTTTCATTTGTTTTGTAAAGAGAATAAGTCCTTAGTAAGGTGTTTTTAACCTAGTTATTGATTTATGGTCTCAAGACTACTTCATTAGGAGTCTCTCCTGTCCATTTATGCAATCTATTTTTGGTACAAGAATCTAGGACAAATACAAAAATTCTCAAATAATTTATGGAATGAAAACTATTGAAAATGTTCCATAAGTATACTGAGTTTAGCACATTAAAATTGGATTAACAACATAACCTATGGCTATAGATGTAGAGCACACACTTAGTATGTGAAGCTCCAGGTTCAATCCCCATCAGCACAAAACAAAACAAAATTTAAAAATCCATAATACAAAGTATTGTATTGTTGTTGTTAGGTGTTGTCGAGTCGGCATCTGACTCATAGAGACCCTCATAGGGTTTTCCATGGCTGAGTGCTTCAGGATTATCTTGGGAGTGGATTGCCAGGCCCTTCTCCCATTTTTGCGGTGCTGGGAATTGAACTCGGGGCCTCAGAGACTGCAGCGCAGTGCTCTACGCACTGAGCTAAATCCCAGCCCAGTATTGTATTAGGTACTGCAATAAAATATATTTCTCTAAGGGAAGTGCACATGTAAATTACAAAATTTGCTGAATAGCAAAATCGAGGAGCAGTAGCCACAGTAAATACTCCTTAGTTTACCATTTGCCAGCCATCTCTAACAAACATTCACTATTTACCTGCAGTGTACAGCCCTTTCTCTCAAAAAGTTTGAGATGAAGAAAAAAATGTAGATGAGCAGATAAAATTACTGTTAGTTACATGTGGTATGATTACTTGTACAGAAATTCCAAAGTGGGGAAGTCGGAAAGGTATTTTTTTTTAATATTTTCAAAGTTCAGTGAGGGTTTCTTTCATTCATATAGGAATGCCAGATGGCATATGTATAATTACAAGAAATATCTTCCGCAAAAGACCCAAAAATATACTTATGAGAAGAAGCCAACTACCTGTAAAACAAAGGTAGCCACAGAGCCCATTACCTATAAGGGCTCAGTCCAGGATCCTGTACTTAATTTTGTTTTTATAGTTTTGTATTTTCTTTCTTAAGAAAAAAAAAAAAAAACCTCTCCAAAATTTCATAAGAAGTAGGTTCCATAAAATCTGAATCTGAGTGTAAACAGTATGTGATTTGCATAAAATGAGTACACCACTTGGCTGACCTATTTCAAAATGCTATAACTAGAGACATATCAAGTTACTAGATGACAAAATTCAATGCTACTAAATTGTCAGGTCTCTCAAAACTAAACTACAACTGCAATAAATATTCCAACTAAGTTTAGAAGACACAACAAAACTTTGGAAAAATCTGGAAGCATCTAGGGTTACAAAAAATCTCTAAGAAATTTTTGAAAAAGATGATTAACTGAATGTGAGGTACTGGGTTAAAGGGAAAAATGGATGTTACTCCAGATACAAAAAATATAAACCTTCAATAATTTAAACAATGTGGTGATGGTTGTCGTTAGGTGCCATCAAGTCAGTCCAACTCATAGTGTCCTTATGTGCAACAGAATAAAACACTACTCAACACTGTCCCACGCCCAGCACTTTATCAGTGCTTCTCTGCTACTCATAGGCTTTTCAATGGCTGACTGTTTCGGGAATGGGTTGCCAGGTCCTTCTCTCAAGCCTACAGCACCCAGTATTCCCAGGTGGTCTCCCATCCAAGGACTAACCAGGCCTGACCCTGCTTAGCTTTCAAGATCAGACAGGATCCGACACCAGGGTGATATGGCTATAGACATACAATATGTTGCTGGTGCAAAAACAGACATGCTGAACAAACCAGACATTAGGACAGGTAAAAAAGCAATAATTAATAAAAGAGGAGCACAAATTTAATAGAGGAAGGAGGGTGTGTTAACAAAATGGTAATGGTGCAACTGGTTAGATAATTTACAGTGGATCTTAATTATACTCCATTTACTCAAATAAATTAAAATAATGAAATATTTTTAAAGAACAAATTATAGAAAAACTAAGAAAGTAAGCACTAATATCTAAATTAATAATTAAATTCTATGGATGAATGGTTTAAATATTATAAACAATAAGTTTCAAAGTAAAATATTAACAGAACTGACAATATAAAAATTAAAAATATTTGCACACAAAAAAATCTATTACCCAAATTAAAGGCAAGCAATATGTGGAAATAAAATGCTTTCTACAAGTATATGAGATTAATCTTAATTTATATATAAAGAGTTCATACAAACCTATAAGAAAAGCACCAGTGTGCCAGTTTTTCAAAAATTTCAACATGAAGTTACCATATGATCCAGTAGTGGACTCCCCAATATAGACCCCAAACAAACAAAAATAAATGTCCACCCAAAATCTTGTGCATGAATGTTGAGAAACATTACTCAAAGGAGTCAAAAAGTGAAAACAACCCAAACATCCACCAACTAACACTTGGATAAAGAAAAAAGATTATATCCATACAGTGGAATACTTCTTAGGCAAGGAGAGAACGGCAAACTCCATATACATATTATAACATGCTTGACTCATGAAAACTTATGCTAAGGAAAAGAAGGCAGCATATATTGTATGATTCCAGTTACATGAAATATCCAAAACAAGCAGACACATAAAGACAAAAACTAGAGACTAGTGGTTGCCCATGCCTGGAAGGGTTTGGGGAAAAGGCCAATGAAGACTGAATGGTAATAGATACTGAATTCCTTGCTGGGGTGATGAAAATGTTCTAAAATTAATTGTGCCGATGGTAGAACAACAACAAATATACTAAAAACTATTGAGCCATATACTTTACATGGGTTAATTGCACGGTACGTGAATTATATCAACATTATGTATTATACTAATTTGCAGTATGTTGTTGTTGATGTTGTTAGGTGCCGTCGAGTTGTGTCTGATTTATAGCGACCCTCATAGGATCTTCAATGGCTGATTGTTTTGGGATTGCTTCGGGAGTGGGTTGCCATGCCCTTCTCCCTTTTTGTGGTGCTGGGGATCTAACTCAGGTCCTCAGAAAGTATTGTGCGGCACTCTACCAAGTGAGCTAAACCCCAGCCCTAATATGCAATATATGGTATATTATATCATTATACTATGTTAAATCACCATACAATATCATAAATGGCTTCATTATAACACTTGTGTTACTATTATTTTTTATTGACATAGTCTCGCTATGTAGCCCAGGCTCGTCTCAAAACTCTCAATCCTCCTTCCTCTGCTTCTGAGTGGTCAGATTACAGGTGTGTGCACCAGCCCAGGTCAGGGGTTTTTGTTTTTGTGTTTTTCAGTCTTGTAAGGGTTGAACCCAGGGCTTCATGCATGCTCGGCTCCACTACTGAGCCGCACCCACAGCACCATTTTTAGTTTTTATTTTGAGACAGGGTTTTGCTAAATTTTGCAGGCTGCCTCCACCTCCTAACTGCTGGGATTAAGCCATACAACGCGCACCTGGCTCAGGTATCTTTTTTTTTTTTTTAAATCAGACAAGGTGATAAACAAGGAATTACCAACGTTCTGAGTAAAGAAAGAAATACGTACAAATTAAAGCAATAAGGAGAAAGTATTTTTGTGTTAGTTTTCTGTTGCTATAATAAAATACCTAAGATAAACTTGAAGAAAAATGTATTTTGGCTCACGGTTTCAGAGGTGTCAGAAGCTGGGCAGTGTTGCTTTAGGCACGTGGCAGTGCACTGGCACGGAGGAATCGACACGGGGACCCAAGAAAACCACCTCACCTCACCTCACAACCGGGAAGCAAACTGAGCAGCCCCTGGAAAGCACAGGATATAGACACCTGGCCAAGGGCCCGCCCAATGATCTTATTTCCTTCCACTAGGCCCCGCCTCTTAAAGGTCCCACAATCTCCCAATAGTGCCACAGGCTGGTGACCAAGCCTTTAAAGAGTGAACCTTTAGGGGACGTTTACGATCCAAATCATAACAATTTTTACTAATCAAAATAATGGAAGGATACGTTTCATTTTCTTTTTTCTTTGTGTGTGTGTGTGTGTGTGTGTGTGTGTGTGTGTGTGTGTGGTACGTGAGGGTTGAACCAAGGGCTTTGCACGTACTTTCCAAGTGCCCTACCACTGAGCTGCACCCCCAACCTATTTTTCACTCTTTTATCTTGAGACAGGGTATCACTACGTTATGCAGGCTGCCTCTGGCCCCAAACCTATGCTTCTCTTGCCTCTACCTCCCCAGTCGCTGGGATTAGAGGGGTGTGCCGCTGCGCCCGGTACCTGGAAGGATACTTTTTAAATGATATTTCTTGCTACTGTTAGAAACATAGCAGACCAGATATGCTCATATATTGTGGGTGGGGGTGCGAATTGACATAGTCCTTTTGAAGGTAATCTGGCAACATATCAAGGATTCTACCTATAGTAATGTTCTGTATCAGTGATGTTGCCTATAAAATTATTACTAGAGAAACTCGTCCCAAATATGAGGGAAAATCTTTATATACAGAGACCCTCATTTCATCATTATATATGATAGTAAAAAAGTGAAACATTTTAAATTCTTAATGATAGTGGAATAATTAAGTGTGCTGTGGTATACATACTAGATGGAAAAATAAACAGCAGCTGTAATAGATTACGCGGCTAGGGTTCGGCTCAGCTGGTAGAGTGCTGCTGTGTGCGCTCTGCGGCCCTCAGTTCGATGCCCAGCACCGCAAAAATGACAGAAGGACCTAGCAGCCCACTCCTGAATCAGTCCTGAAAACCATCAGCCATGTAAAACCCTATAAATAGCAGAGAAGCACTGACCTAGTGCCGGGCATGGCACAATGCTGGGGAGTGTTTCGTTCTGTTGTAGATAGGGTCACTACGAGTCAGATCCCACTCAACAGCATCTAACAACAAATAACATAATATATTATATATTCATATGAGAAATTTATTATTACATATCAAGGGAAAATGAAGATACAAAATTGTAATATAGAGTCATTAGCACTAAGTTTAATTTTTCTTTTTTATTTAAAAATTATCTTTAGTAAACTACCTTTATAACTTTAAAAATCTAAGAAGAAACATAAAAATAGTAGCAATAATTACAATGTAAAGTGCTGTATGACATATGGCTTTAAAATGCTATCACAAGCACCAGATATTCTGAGAAGGATTTTGAGCTCAGCATTTCAATGTTTTATCTGCAAGTGATCTTGTACTTCTAGGAGCTTTTCCCCCACAAAAGTCAATTCAGGATGAGGCATGGTGGCACACACCTATAATCACAGCACTAGGGAGGCTGAGGTGGAAGAATCATGAGTTTGAGGCCAGCCTGGGCCACATTCAAGACCCTTTGTTAAAAAAATAATACTAATAATAAGTGAATTCACTGAATTCCTATTTATTCTACCTCAACTGGCAGCTGCAAACAAAATATAAACAAGTTTGTAATATTGTACACTTCAAATGTATATTCATATGACCAAGTGTCACGTATTTTCCCTTCACTCTTAATTCTGTTCTATGACTGTATTTATAATAAACAATCCTCAAATTGCTTCCAAGCTAGATTTCTTAGATATATTTTTAAATGAAGATAGTATATAACCTACTGTAAATTATCACCAATAGAACCAAATGGAGCAACCACTTTAAGCAAAGCTATTTACAGTCAGAATTGAATACTTATGCTTCCAAAAAACATCTAGGTAGCAACATTCTATACACAGCAGGTAATTTATTTGTAAGTTTATTTTAATAACTTCAAATATTTCTGTTGAACAAAACATATAAATGTTTATATAATTCTCATCATTGGTAATTTGGTATACAAAACTCCTCAGATAAAGGCAGAGATAATGAAATGAAGGCTGAGGAAGAAAAGGATTTTAATTAAAAGTTACATCTTATAAACTGTGATAATAAAAATGAACAAAACATTTAGAAAATTTAATTTCACTTTTTTAATTGTTTTAGAAACAGCGTCTTTCTCTGTAGGCTAGCCTAGAACTTGTGATCCTCCTGCCTCAGCCTCCTAAGTGCTGGGATTATAGGCATGCACTGCTATAGTTGTTGTTAGGTGCGCTGGAGTCTGTCTGATTCGTTGTGACTCTCATAGGGTTTTCAATGGCTGATTGCCTCAGGATCACGACTGTATTGCCACATCCGTCTCCCATTTTTGTGGTGCTGGGATGAAACCTGGTTCCTCAGAGAGTGCAGAGTAGCACTCACCAACTGAGATAAACCCCAGCCCCATGTACTGCCGAGCGAAGCCCAGTTTAATTTGATTTTTAAAATACTGAAGCCAATGTCTTGGCACGCGCCTTTAATCCTATCGACATGGGAAGATGAAGCAGGAGGGTCACAGGTTTGAGGCCAGAGGCAGCTTCCTGTGCAACTTAGCAAGATCCTCTCTCAAAGTAAAAAATAATAAAAGGGCTAAGGGTGCAGCTCAGTGGCAGAGCACTTGCCTAGTATGCTCCAGGCCCTGTGTTCCACCCTCCAGTACTGCAAAACAAGCAATCAAACGAACAATAAGCAAACAAAAATACTGAAAGTTTGGCTGGGGATGTAGCTCAGTGGTACAAAAGTTTCCTAGCATACATGAAGCCCTGGATTTGATCCCCAGCACTGCAGGGAGGAAAAAATTATATATATATATATATATATATGCACACACATATGTATATATACACACATACATACATACATATAGGTGTGTATATATATGTGTGTATATACACATGTGTGTGTCAGAAAACACTAAGTTTCATCAGAAATCATTACTGTGTATGAAATATTGCTCACCCTCATTTCACTTTCACCTCCTTCTGCCTCAAATCAGCATAAGGAAAATGCTGCACAATTCTGCTCCAGTCTATTATTGAGACTGAAAACTGAGTATGCCTGAGCTTCAAGTCTGAAAACTACTCCTTTGCTATTTTATTTTACTTTGACCCAGCCAATCAGAATCCAATGTTGCCTGGGAAACTCTCATTTGTATTACAAAAATATCTCTAATTACTTGATTTTTAAAGCTATAACTACATACCCAAAATTGTTTTTTAATCTATTAATAAATTCAACATTTCAGGGAAAAAACAAACAACAACCAGAGAGGGAGGGAGGGAAAGAGAGACAGACAGAGAGAGAGAGAGAGAGAGAGAGAGAGAGATCTATTCTCCTGGTTGCTTTTTATAATCATTATGTAAAGACTCTAAGAGAATAAAGAAAACAATTTCTCTTCTATAATGTTCTCATATTCATTTTGTGTATGCCAAAAACTTTGGTAATATAGAGACAATGAGGGAGAATATACGTGTGTGTGTGTGTGTGTGTGTGTGTGTGTGTGTGTGTGTGTGTAGAAAGAGAGAGAGAGAGAGAGAGAGAGAAGTATGATCAAAAAATATAGCGAACATTTTATTTTTTTTTTATGGTACTGGAGATTGATCCCAGGGCCTTGTGCTAGACAAACATTCTGCCACCAAGCTTATATCCCCAGCCCTTTTTAAAATTCTTATTGTGAGACAGAGTCTTGCTAAATTGTGCAGGCTGCCTCTGGCCTCAAAACTGCAATCCTACTGCCCTAGCCTCCCAAGTTGCTAGGATTGTAGGTGTGAGGGCTGGAGTTTGGCTTAGTTGGTAGAGTGCTTCACTGTGCTCTCTGGGGCCCTGGGTTCAATCCCCAGCGCCACAAAAAATGAGAAAAGGGTGTGGCAATCCGCTTTTGAAACAATCTTGAAACAATCAGCCATTGAAACCCCTAGGAAGGTTGCTATGAGTTGGAAAGACTCAAGAGCACCTAACAACAACAGCCACTGCTTCCAGCGTGTTTAAAATTTTTTTAAATTTATTATAGTAAAAGACACATTTCCATAAATCCTCCTCAGAACCCTACTACCACCACCACCACCCCACCCCAGCTTCACATACATTTATCCTATTGTCCTTACCACCCTCTGGAAGGGCTCTTTCATGAATCTTTAATTCCATCCTCCATCATGACAGCTCTGAATGTCACACTTCACTTCAGGTATACCAATTTCTGTCAAATAGAAACCTTCAGCTGTGTCTTCATCCATTTTTATTCAGTAGATCTGACACTCTGTGACTTCTGATTCTCCCCCAAAGTAAAACTGACCGTGAAATGTAAATGTTTTGAATCAATTCAGGACATTGAGGCAGACACAACAGCATAATTCACAGCATCCCAGGGATGAGCAGCCAATAAGCATTTTGCCCAAAGTATATAATCAAAAGAAATCAACAAAACTAAGTGTGCACCTATAGTCCCAGAACTTGGGAGGCTGAGGCAGGAGGATCATGAATTTGAGATCAGCCTGGGCTACATAATAAGATACTATCTCAAAAAAAAAAAAAAATAGAAATCAACAATGGATCTTCATGAGACTGAGAGCAGTCACCCCTTTAAAAAAAAATCATCATACTCTGCCCAATTTCTGGAACTGAATCAAGACTCAGGCTGGGAACTCACTGACTGGAAGATTGACCCAGTCAGAGTAGGAAGAATCTTGTCACTCAGAGCATGCGTATACAATAAAGATTCCCCCATTCCTCCCCGCAGAAGGATATAGAGCCATTTACTTGGGAATAGTTGGAAAAGAGGAATTTCCAGATATTTCAAGGGCTGCTGAACCCAGGATTTGAATAAACATTGTTATTATGCCCCATCCCAATGTTAGAGTGGGCAATTTTCACAAGTCAAGTAGTAATTGAAGTCCTTCCTGCATGGATGATTTGGCAGTGCTGGGTGCATAAATCTACAATCAGAATGCATATACTTGGTAACCAGCAGAAATCCCCACACTGGTTCTTTGCCATGTGGGGCATGAGCTATTCTAGTGGGAAAGATTCAATGGAGACTCTAGCCAGTTAGCAAAGGCTTGAAACACAGGGATGAGATTGCTGTTGAAGGTTTAAGGAAAGGGGACTTCAGTCTTCCTATGTATGTATGGTGTAAACACACAAAGACCTTGATGAAATGGTCACCTGCAGTAATGAGGGAAATAGGAACTCAGGGGTCTAACAAGGCTACTTCTTAGCAGACTGTTGAGAGTGTCAACTGTTTTGTTTTTGTTTTTGTTTTTAACTGCCTATGAAAAGGTATTTGAGGAGTAAAATAAGGGGCGGGGAGAATGGCATGTATAGCTTTCCAGTAGAAATCTAGAGGAAGAAAAAAGGAACTAGGACTTACTGAGTTTAAAAGGAGTGCTGTTTCTCTCTTGTAGTCTGTCTGATGACAAAAGCTTCCCAAGGTAAGAAATAGACTGGGGCGGGGGGGGGGGGGGGGGGGGGGGGGGGGGGGGGTTGGGAAATCAACTCCAGGACATTGAAGAGAAAACATGATTCAGCATAAACATGCTTCAGCATGAAATTCAGATCAAGGGTAGGGCTGCAAGACACTTTGTTGAAACTTCAGGAAGATTTTAAATGTGTCATAGAGCCTTTCAGCTAAACAAAAAGCCTTCTAAGAATCCTAAGGGTGTGCCCTATACACCCTCTTGACTAAATAGTAGGGTTTCTAAGAACTAAATAGAAAATTTCAAAGGGCAGCTTGAGAAGACAAAATCAAATATTATAATGGCAGAGAGCTGGAGATAGAAAACCAAAAGGAAAAAATACACAGTTTTTCTCAAGCTTAAGGAATTAAAGAGAAAACTCAAGCCTCAAGTGGCAATAGTGAAGGATTATACAGGGAAAACATTAAACAATGCAGAAACATCAAAAGAAGATGGAAGGAATACACAGAGTCATTATACCAAAAAGAACTGATGGATGACCAACCATTTCAAGAGGTAGCATATGATTAGGAAGGTACTGAAGGATGAACTGGAAGCTACGTTGAAGGAATTGGTGAAACACAAGGTTCCAGGACTATTGATGGAATACCAATGAGATGTTTCAACAAACAGGTGCAGCACTGGAGGTGCTACCTTGTTTTATGTCAAGAGATTTGGAAAACAACTACCTGGCCAACTGAATGGACAGATCTATATTTGTGCCTATTTCCAAGAAAGGGGATCCAACCAAATGTGGAAACTACCAAATGGTATCATTAATACCACATGCAAGCAAAATTTTGCTAAAGATCATCTAAAAGTGATTGCAGCAGTATATTGTCAGGGGACTGCTGGAAAATCAAGCTGGATTCAGAAGAGGACGTGGAATCAGGGACATCATTGCTGAAGTCAGTTGGATATTAGCTGAAAGCAGAGAATACCAAAAAGATGTCTATCTATATTTTATTGACTATGCAAAGGCATTTGACTGTGTGGATTACAACAAATTGTGGATAACATTGTGAAAAATGGGAATACCTGATCATCTAATTGTACTCATAAGGAATCTGTACATGGACCAGGAGGCAGTCATTCAAACAAAACAAGGAAACACTGACTGGTTTAAAGTCTAGAAAGGTGTGTGTCAGGGGGTATCCTTTCACCATACCTCTTCAATCTTTATGCTCAGCAAATAATCTGAGAAGCTGGACTTTATGAAGAAGTATGTGGCATCAGGATTGGAGGAAGACTCATTAACAACCTGTGTTATGCAGAAGACACAACTCTGCTTGCTGAAATTGAAGAGGATTTGAAACATTTACTGATGAAGATCAAAGAACAAAGCCTTCAGTATGGATTGCATCTTAACATCAACAAAACAAAAATCTTTACAGCTGGATTAGTAAGCAACTTCATGATAAATGGAGAAAAGAGTGAGGTTGTCCAAGATTTTGTTTTACTTGATTATACAACCAACACCCATGGAAGCAGCAGTCAAGAAATCAAAGACACATTGCATTGGGAAAAGCTGTTGCAAAGTACCTCTTTAAAATGTTGAAAAGAAGCCGGATGCAGTGGCACAAACCGGTAATCCCAGCAGCTGGGGAGGCGGAGGCAGGAGAATTGCAAGTTGGAGACCAGAGGCAGTCTGTGTAATTTAGTGAGACCCTGTCTCAAAAAAAAAAAAAAAAAAAAAAAGTAAAAAAATAGGCTGAGGGTGCAGCTCCATGGTCCAACACTTGCAGAGCATGCAAGTGCCAGGCCCTGGGTTCAATCCCCAGTACAAAAAAAAAAAAAAAATTGAAAAGTAAAGATGTCACATGAAGATGAAGGTATGTCTCATTCATGCCAAGGTATTTTCAGTTGTATTATACACTTGTGAAAACTGGACACTGAATAAGGGAGACAGGAGAAGAATTGATGCTTTTGAATTATGGCGCTGGAGACTACTATTGAATATACCATAGACTGCCAAAAGAACCAACAGATCTGCCCTAGAAGAAGTGCAACCAGAGGGCTCCTTGGAAGCAAGGATGGCTACACTGAGTCTGATGTATTTTGGACATGTTGTCAGGGTGGTACCAATCCCTAGGGAAGGACGTCATGTTTGGGAGAATGTCGGGTCAATGAAAACAAGACCCTCAACTAGATGGATTGATACAGTGGCTACAGCAATGAGTTAACATAAAACCAATCATGTACGTGACACAATGTCGGGGAATGTTTCGTTCTGTTGTACATAGGGTCACTCTGAGTTGGACCCGACTCAGTGGCATATAACAAGAAGAATTATAAGACATTTTCCCAGGGTAGTTTCACAGAAAAGAGTGCAAGGATGGTTTTTACCAAGTGAGTTGATTAAAATTCAATAGAAAAGAATCGCACATTATTTTTAAAGGAACTGAAACCATTTGGACCAAAAGGGTTAGAGACAGTTCATAACAAACAAAGGGCCCTGGGTCCTCAAACCTGCACAAGCCAAAAAACTGCTTAGCTTCAAAGTGTGGTCATACACTATGGAAAAGGAAGAATGACTTACAGAGCAGAGTCCAAAGGCTCAGGAACTATTCCTACAGTTCAGGCCTGGACTGTAATCCAGGACTAGCACCTTATGCTTGGCTGGCAAATGACTATGAATCAATGACTGCTATGTTCCCCCTGGTGATCTACATTCTCCCAGTGTTGTTTTTATGATTTAATGAATTACATTACTTTACATTTACATTGATTTAATATAGTGTCTTTTGATGAACATAGGCCCTTTAGCTTTTGTGTAATCAAATTTATCTACCTTACCTTTGTAATGAGTGGAGATATTTTTTCTGCCTTATTTTAAAACATCCCTATGGTGAGGTCATGAAGATATTTTTCCATATTACCTTCTATGTTTCATTTTAACATTTATATCTGTGATTCACCTGGAATTGATTTCTGTGTATGGGTCTCTGCCTTATTTTAAAACATCCCTATGGTGAGGTCATGAAGATATTTCTCCATATTACCTTCTATGTTTCATTTTAACATTTATATCTGTGATTCACCTGGAATTGATTTTTGTGTATGGGTCAAATTTAGTTTCTTTACATATGGATAACCAAGTGTCCACTTGCTATATACTGAAAATTCAGTTCTTTCTCTGCTGTTCTTTAGGGCCACATTGCTTTCTTTCTTTCTTTTTTAATGGACTTTATTTTTCAAAAGAGTTTGAGATTGACAAAAATTGAGAAAATAATGCTAAGATCAAGTGCTTACATTAGAGGACAATTTTGCACTCACTTCACCACATCCATTTTCATTTAATCATCCCTTTTTATTTTCTGGCCTCTAAATCCTATTAGTCCCCAAAATAGAGTGAAGCAGAACAGACTTAGACACTTAAGATCAAATTAAAAACCACCAGCTCAGCACTTGTCAAATACCTGGCGCTATCTCACACAGGTGTCCTGAAACAAAGATGTATATTGTCATCCTAACTCCCAAATGTCAGCAGGGGGTCAAGGAATTCCTAGCCGCTAGATGACTTCCCATTGCCTGACTCTACTCTTTCTATTCTTCTATATTTTGCTTGGGCTCTTCCAACCTGCCTCTGTCTCTAATCTTGCCTGCTCTACCTAAATGCGATCAAGAGACACAGTGTAAGATTTCATGTCCCTACACAGTGTTCATTTGGATAAAACTGAGCAGCACAAAAAGAAATATCATATTTTGCTGTCAAAGGCAGAATCTGGATTTAAGTATGTATATGTACTTAAATAGTCTGCAGGCAGATCACAGTGGCCACTGATCCTGTCAGATCTCAGAAGTTTAGCAGGGTCAGGCCTAGTTAGTACTTGGATGGGAGGCCACCTGGGAAAACTGGATGCTGCAGGCTTGGGAGAAGGACCTGGCAACCCACATCCCCAAAACAATCTACCATTGAAAACACTATGAATAGAAGATAAGCACTGACAATAGTGCTTGGTATGGCACAGTGTTGGGGAGTGTTTCATTCTGTTGTACATAGAATCACCATGAGTGGTACCCGATTTTATGGCACCTAACAACAACAATGTACTTAAGTGTATGTACTTAAGTGTGTGTGTGTATATATATACACATATATATACGCACACACATATACATATATTGTTGTTGTTGTTGTTGTTAGGTGCCGTCGAGTAGAGTCCGACTCATAGCGACCCTATGTACAGCAGATCGAAACACTTGCCGATTCTGTGCCAGGCAAACCATCTTATTTATGTTTAAGCCCATTGTTGCAGACACTGTGTTAATCCATCTGGTGGAGGGTTTTCCTCTTTTGCGTTGACCTGCCACTCTTCCAAAC
>VMDO01007200.1:0-16986 GCA_007922755.1 Pedetes capensis | reverse complement strand
AGCCACTCCCGAAACAACTAGCCATTGAAAACCCTATGGATAGCAAAGAAACACTGTCAGATGTAGTGCCTGAAAATGAGGCCCCCAGGTTGGAAGGCACTCAAAAGACTACTGGGGAAGAGTTGCCTCCTCCAAGTAGAGTATACCGTGATGAGGGAAATGGAGTAAAACCCCAGGGTGCTCAACGTGATGTTGTGACAGGACTCAAAATATACATATATACACACATATATATACATATATACATATATACACACATATATACTTATGTGTATATATGTACATATATATACTTATGTGTGTATACACACACACATGCACACACAAGATATGCAAGCAGAAGGGGGAGCACTGGTGAGGAAGAAGGGGATCAGTGGGGGGTTCATGAGAGGATAATGGAGGTGAACATGAACAGTGTACAATGGTATGCATACATGGACGTGTAATAATGAAGCTCATTAAATTATACACTAACTAAAATAATTACTAATTAAAATTTGTTTATAAAAACGAGCAGTACAATGAATGTAGTTTAAAATGCCCTTTAGTATTCCATGAATGTTGCATATTTTTAATTCTTCATGACACTTGGAGCAAAATATTAACGAAATTTCATAAAAACCCAATTACAATCTCACTTTGGGTTTTATTTATTTATTTAATTTTGTGGTACCAGCACATACTTTTTTCAAGTGCTCTGAGAGGGTCTTACATTCTGGGGAGTAAAAGGCAGTATGTTAAAAGAATGTTGAAACAAAATATGGCAAGAGTTTCATTTTTCATCTTTCTCATAATTGTTCTTTCCTCTTCCTGCAAGTTTAACAATCACATAGGTTTTCTCCCATTCTGAATCGATGGGAAATTTTCCAGTTGTATTCCATTTTTGCAAAATTCTAGCACTTTAATAGAAAAAGTAAAATAGGGCATACAAATACTCTTACCATAGTGCACACACAAACTATTTATTGTGACGAAAGTTATTTCTGAATTTTTAATCTTTAAGTCTAGACGAGATTATGCTTATGCTGAGTGGAAACCGACAAAAAGGGGAGACACGCTTCGGGAAAACCGGAGAGTTTAAAATTGGTTTGCGGGTTGAAATACACGCACTCCACTGGACGTGCTGCTCCGTAGAGCACCCGGGGCAGAAGTAGATTCGCCCGGCGGGCGCTGGGGAGGCAGCGCGCGCCGCTCAGGGGTCCGCGCAGCCTCGCGCGCTCGCGCCCGCCGCCCCGACTGGCCCTGCAGCCCCGCGCGGGTCCGGGGAGAGCAGGCAGCGCCCACCTGTAGGCGGTGAGCGGAAGCCGGCTAGGGGAGGGGCCCGCGCCCGGAAGCAGCAGGGCCAACCGGCAGTGGGCCGAGAGTTGGCTCCTGGCCCTGGAGATCCACCCCGGTGTAGCCTGCAGGCCTGAATTCTGAGATTTGTGTAAAACTACCTGCGACGGAGCCATAAAAGTGTGAGGCGTCCCTGGGTGGGCTCGAACCACCAACCTTTCGGTTAACAGCCGAACGCGCTAACCGATTGCGCCACAGAGACTTTGGCGTTCATGGTTGCTTCAGCCATCGCCTTTATGAAGAATAATAAAGGCAGTACGCCTTCTTTTCTATTTCCTGATTCATATTGGAATCGGGGATCTTTACTCAACATTCCCAACCCTCTTAATACTGTCTCCGCCACCCTTTAAGCATGTTGGGAAATTATGCAACGACATGGAGCAGAATTAAACACTGCAAATGTATTAAAATATTGTTGCTTTTTTTTTCCAGCTCCCCTTTGGAATGTTCTGTTTCAGAAAGATAACTATTTCTATTAGCTGCCTTTCATAAGGAAATAAAATGTGCATCTTAAGAGTTGAAAAACTTCCTTTTGTTTCAAACTCTTCGTCTAATTCTTTGCTAGCTAATCTTTTCTTGTATAGCCTCTTCTAGGTTATCTGAATTGTATTCCCTTTATCTTTGGATTCAGTAAAAGCATATATACAATCCCTATTTGCTTGTTTTGCACTGATCTGTGGTGCAATTATTTGTCATTGTAACATTTTGATATTAGAAAAAGACATCAAGAAAAGCTACAGCAGCAGTCTCTAGTCCCCTGCATCACTCGATCTGTCCTTGATTCTTTCTGCAAGAAGCCAATACAACCCGCATTTAAGCTATGCCACTTAAAACACATATCTCACAGGCTTTCTAACCCAATTTACAGAAGAAAAAATACGATTTATGTTTAACTCCTGACAAGTTTTAGCGCAGAAATACTGCTTGCACACATACTGCATGCCTATAAACACTCTGTAGGAAAGTCTTGTCGTTTGTGTGAATGTTTCCTTGATGCCTTTTAAAGTGCTCTTCAAAACTCCAATCTTCGCACCTCAAAGAATTGCTGGGTTCCAATGGAGAACTTGGCGTTTTAAATTTTTACATCACGTTACTCTGTTAGGAATCCCTCGAATAAGAATCCGTATCGTGATTGATAGAAGTTGTTCGCGACATGCTTTATTTAGTTCAAACAACATTTTGAGTCCCCCTTGCGTGATGACAACTTAAATTGGCTTTGGAACCAATTAGCAGCAAAGTTCCTTGAAAGCGCTGAGATGTTAAACAGCTGGAAATTCACACTAAACTGTACCCCTTCGCTTTCAACACATTTTTAGAAGTGCACTTGAAAATTCTGCATTTGAAAAACAAAACAAACAAACAAAAAACCCAAACTCAATCTAGGAAACTTACGCAGAGCATATAAAGAGTTTGGTTTTGTTATATGATGTTACCTTCGTGCCTTATATTTTATGTACCTGTTAATGTAAGATGAAAACCAATAGGCATTGGCTTTTCTCCTGCAAATACCAAAGTGAGTTTCCTTCCCTCTGCTATTGTTCTTGTGACTATTCAGTTAGAACAGCCTGCAACTGGTGTATCTCACTGTCCCTTCATTAAATATTTACTCTCCTGCTTAAAATAATACTAGGAACAGTTCTGTTCATGTCGGTATCTTTAGCTCCCATCTCTCTTCCTCCCTTCATGCTAACCTCATACTAACAGTTTAACTTACTAAGGGAGAGATGATGAGTAGTTGAGAAAAACTAATCCAGAAAGGAAGATTAACCCATTGTATACCAAAAATCTGTCTATGTGAGTATTACTGTTTGTCTTAAAACTCTATTTTCAAGCCTGGTTCAGTAGTTGTTAACAATTTAAATAAAATAATGCCTAGTTCTACATCAGTTAGCTTTGCCTTCTTTTATCTCTCCTCTTAAAATACTTCAAAAGAACATATACATATTTTTAAAATATTGAATAGAATGTGAACATATTATTCCAATGATACCTACTACTATAGTTCTTATGCAAAATGCCCACTTAATAAAAATAAGAGTTTAACATGTATTGCCATCTAAATATTTGTGATCATCTCAACTTAGGCCTTAATATTTATACCGGTTTTAAAGCCAAATTAAATCTGTTGGATTAATTTTAGAAACATACATTGTTTCTCCTTAAATTTTAGCACAACTTAAGCAAAATGATTCCTATAGGTTCATTAGTACCCAGCTCCTTATAATTGCTAAAATGAAGAGGACTAGGCACTTTGCCCCTTTTTAGTACATCATACAGCATTGAACTGCAAGTTTACCTTTCCCAAGAATATGCCCTATGAATAGGGCTGACCCATGCAGATTAATGGGCCCAAATATTTAATTTTCCTCTAAGAAAAGAAAAGAGAGAAGGGGGGAGAGAAAGAACATCTGTGCAGATGGAAACCATGTGTCTTAACAGACAAGGCAAGATGGACCACACTGACTTGTAAGCCCTCAACTAACATGAATTCAGTCCTTTGAGATAATGTGTCTCCAGCTTCCTTCCAAAAAAACAGGCAACTCACTGGATTTCCATTAACATAATGGTGCATAATCTTAGTTCTATTTGATTACTGTATATCCGAAGAATGATGGCAATGTTGTTTAAAAAACAAGCAATCCAGTTACAATTTTTTAAAAAATCAAAAACCAAAGCGGTGAGTTACAGGAATCATCCCAACAAATGGAAAATTGTGCATAAGGAGACAAATTAAAAGAGAATACTAATTAGATGTCATGAAGAGCAAAAGAAGAACTGTGAGATCCATATAGGTCATATTTTGGAAATAAAGCTTAAGCTATGTTTTCTACCTCCCAAAAGTATCCTTCTCATGCAAAACTGCCACTATAGGTCAGTTATCAATTTAGCAAGCCCAAAACAGCATGGTAAAAAATAAAATTCATGGGTTATCATTAGATTGAGTCTATTGATAAAGTAAACAAGAAAGTTCAGAAAGGTATATTAATACACCATTTTCTTTTCTTCTATCATTTTTAAAGTCATGTCACTTAGTTGGAAACTTTTATGAAATTATTCAGATAATTATCTCCACATGATGTAGGAGAAAAAGTAAAGGCAAAAATATATATATTAATATTCTACCCAGAAGGTTAAAACAAAATTATTTAAAATATAGTTTTATCTCCAAGAACCTCTCTTTTGTATGTGGAAATAATCTCAAATTAATTTTATGGTTTTACCAAATAATAAAGTTGGTTGTTTTTTTGTTTTTTGTTTCTTTTTTTTTTGCAATACTTGGAGATTGAACCCGGGGCTTAGCACATACTAGGCAAGTGTTCTACCACTGGGCTGTACCTCCAACCTCTTCTTAAATTTTTTATTTTGAGAAGCGGTCTTACTAAATTGTATAGGCTGCCTCTAGCCTCAAACTTATGATCCTCTTGCCTCAACCTCCAGAGTTGCTGGGATTATAGGCATGAGCCACCACGTCCACCTAAAAACTAAAATTTTATTTGCTGCTTCTCACATTATTAGAAAAGTATTATTCTTCACAAATAGTATCAGCGATCTTAACTGTTTTCAAACCATAGAATCTTGGATTTAACTGGAAATGGCAGGGGCAAAGGAAAACTAACTTTCTTCTATACACTAGGGAACTTCTTCTGGGAAACCCTAGGGTTAGGTTAGGAAAGTTGGCAGGTTCTACCTGCTAGTCCCTCTCTTGACCACACCATTCTTAGCAAAGGGAACAGTGGCCTTGTATTTTTTATGATCTTTTCACAGAAGTTTAAGACAACAGTCCTTTGCTATCCTGTGTATATAGTAAAAGTGTTGATATACAGGCAGTCACGAATAGCTTTCTGAAGTCACCTACTAAGAATTAACATTAAAAAAATCCACACAGATATCTTCTTTTCATTTGTTTTAAAAGAATAAGGAAAATAAGCAGATGTCAAAGAGATACTTGGAGGAGGGGGTGAGGATGGGTGTCAAACAACCAGCTGAGGAACTCTGAGATCTATGTAAGAAAAAATCATCAAGGAATGGATTCAGCAAGGTGGGCAGATGGAGAAAGAAGAGTACAAAACATTGTCTGTCTTGGAGTAATTATTGCTCTGCTTCCTCTAATATAAATTAATAATGCCTGCCCTGCCTAGTTCAGAGGCCTTTTGGAAAATAACACATGATTTTTTTTTTCCTGAAATGTTAGACAAATATGGCAGTTAAAGTTTTATCAATCAATAGTTCTATTTAAAGGATTTTTTAAAAATCTTAATTTAATCAGAGAGTACAAGTTCTTTTTGGCTGAAAAAAGTTATATTAATTCTTTTTTTAAAGGTTCATTATGGGATTTTCATATTGTACCACTTTGCTCTTGTTCTCCCCCCCCATGTTGCACCCATCCCCCCAATTCCCTCTTCCCTCTAGATACATCCCCTTGTATTTTCCAATACATATACATATCAATATGTTGGTGTTGTTGTTAGGTGCCATCGAGTCAGGTCCAACTCATAGAGGCCCTATGTACAATACAACGCAACACTACCTGACCCTGGGCCATGCCTGGCACTATGTTAGTGCTTCCCTGCTAGTCATAGGGTTTTCAATGGCTGATTGTTTGGGGATTATTTTGGGAGTGGGCTGCCAGGTCATTCTCCCATTTTTACATATTGTTGTTGTTAGATACCAGTGAGTAGGGTGCTAGGGATTGAACCCAGGTCCTCAGAGAGTGTGGAGCAGCACTCCACCAACTGAGCTAAGCCCCAGCCCTATTTTTACATATAAATATACATATACATATATTTCTCATTTTAAGATAAATCTAGTTTCCACATAAGAGTGAGAACATGCAGTATTTGTCTTTCTGAGACTAGTTTATTTTGCTTAAAATGGTGTCTCCAGTTCCATCCATTTTCCTGAGAATGACATAATAAACCTTATTCAGATTTCATCATTTGTTCCAATGAGACCCTCAACTGCAAAAATAAAAACAAAAACAAAAACAAAAAAAACTCTTGAGGTCATGATTTACATTCAATCCTCATGTTCTTTAGTCTTCTTTAATATATACCAATTTCTGAGTCTCTCATTCTGTGCCTCTCTTGCATACCATGGCTTTGACATTACATTTTTTTTTCTCTCTGTCTGCCTTCCTCCCTCCCTCCGTCTCTTCTCTCTCTCCCTCGCCCTCGCCCCCTTTCTTTCCTTTTCTTTTCTTTTTGAGATATGTCCCAGACTGGGGTTAAACTCGGTATGTAGCCTATGCTGGCCTTGAACTCACCATCCTTCTGACTTTTTCTTCTGAGAGTTCAGATTACAGGCGTGGACCACCATACCCAGCTGACTTTGATATTTCGGAAAAATACAGGCCAGTAGAATAAATATCTGTTGTCTGGTGATTCCTTGTGATTAGATTCAGGTTAGGCACTTTTCCTCAGTGTATTTAATAGACTGGATATTGTGACATCAACCTGAAATAACAGTAAAATAGAAAAGAACAGGGCTAGAACAAGCACAAAGAGATGCGTGATGTTCACCATGAATCTGGCAGGAACAGAACTTCTAGCGTTTCCTCTCCTGAGAAATATTCATCAGAAAGGGGAATAATTATTTCATAAAATTGGTTCTGAGTCTTTGGTCAGATGGGGCCGGGACTGAATAGTCATTGAGTTTTGTGGTTTTAAAACCAACATCTTACATTTGGTTACAAAGAATCAAGTCTTCCACATGTTAACCTCTTCCTAAAAAGATGAACTTGAAATTTTGAAACTGTAAGACTTCCATGGAGTTGCTGGAGTGTACCAAGGATTGGCCAACCGTGCTTCCTCTTCTCCTGGCTTACCTTCCACAAAATAGTTTGTAATCGTGTCCAATAAGCATAGTGAGCAGTGTTTTGGAAGATCCAGCACTGTATAAATAATCATAAAGATCAAAAATCCCTTCAGAGATATGTAATTCAACAAGTGACCTCAACAGAAATATTGTGTCTAAGGCTCCCCTATGGCAAGACCAGAGGGGGAAAAAAAAGTGATCTGTTTATTCAAGAGGGAAAAATGTTTTCTTATGAGCTAAAGAACCAAATGCAATTGTCTATGGCATTTCCAAGAGAATCATATTTTCACTTTCATGACAGCCTCCACTTTACATATCTCTTTTATCTAGGGAATATTTTAAAAATATTTTTCTACAAATTGTGTCAATATCAGAACTACAAAAACTACAAACTGAATTAAGAGAGTCTATGGCCCTACACATACAGCCATACTACCCTGGCATCCTGTCTCACCTGATCTTAGAAGCTAAGCAGATCAGCCCAATTAGTCCTTGGATGGGAGACCTCCTGGGAATATTGCATGCTGTAAGCTTGGGAGAAGGACCTGGCAGCCCACTCGCACAACAATCAGCCATCCAAAACCCTATGAATAGCAGAGAAGAACTGACATAGTGCTTGCCATGCACAGTGTTGGGGAGTGTTTCCTTTTGTTTACATAGGGTCCCTATGAGTCAGACCCTACTCGATAGCACCTAATAACAACAATATGGCCCTAGAGCCAAGATTTTTTTTTTTTTTCAGAACTAGGGATTGAACCCAGGGCCTCACACCTGCATGCTTTGCAAGTACTGGAACACTGAGCTATGCCCCCAGCCCATTTTTTTGATTTTTTGCAACAGGGTCTTGCTAAATTACGCAGACTGCCTCTGGTCTCGAACTTGCAATCCTCCCGCCTCTGCCTCCCGAGCATATGCCACCGTGCCCGGCTAAGAAATTTTTGATTTCTGAGAATCTTTGCATTTGGAGTACAGGAATGCTAAATCCTTAGTCTATGTCAACAGGATAGAAGCAATAAATATTTTTCTAAAATTAATAATCTGAAGAGTTGTACTTGAAGACTAGCTTTCAAATTAGATCAACATTAAGCATTTTATTAATTAAATGTCTCAATTCATAATTGATATTTTGGGTTTTGTTGTTTTTGTTTTTGTTTTGAGACAGTATCTTGCTATGCTTCCCAGACAAGGAGATAAGCATGTGCCACATATCATGGCATAATTCACCTTTTAAACTATTTCATAGAATATACAGAGAGACAGATTGTCAAAGCCCATATCATTAACCTAAGTAGAATTATATAAAAGGGTCCTTCAGGTGAGCATTTAAAGTTAGATTTATCCATGCAATTTATCTTAGATGGAGTTGGTAAAAAAAAACAACCTCCTTTTTCAAGTAAGTATGAAAAAAAAACTGTAACCACAAGTCTCTCAAATTATCAAGTAATTTTAGAATAAGAATTTCTTCTATACAGTTCACTTTACCATTTTGATATTATAGTTGTGGTACCAGCATAAGGACGGACATAGAGATCAATGGAATAGAATTGAGAATCCATACAGCTTGACCAATCAATTTTTGATAAGGGTGCTAAGACAAGTCAACAGGGAAAGAACTGTCTTTCAACAAATGGTACTGAGGACAACTACATATGCACTTGCAAAAAATGAAGTTGAATCCCAAATTTATAGCATTGCAAATATTATACCCTTACGGATATTAACTCAAACTGGATCAGAGACCTAAATGTAATAATTAAAGCCATAAAAGTCTTATTAGGGGGCGGAAACAGGCCTTAATTATTATGACCTTGGGTTAGGGAATGCTTTCTTAGACATGACACTAAAAGCATAGAAACAAAAGAAAAAATAAATTAGATATAATAAATAATTAGAAACTTTTGTGCTTTAAAAGACACTATAAAGATGGTATTAAAAAAAACAGAATAATTGGAAATACTTCTAAATCATTTATCTGATAAGGAACTAACATCCAGAATATATAAAGAACTCTTACACTGCAACAATAAAAAGAAAATTAATCCAATTTATTTTATTTGTGTGTGTGTGTGTGTGTGTGTGTGTTTGTGTGTGTGTGTATTTTCCTTCTTTTTTTTTTTTTTTTTTTTTCCGCTATACTGGGGCAGTGAACCCAGGGCCTGACATATGCTTAGCAAGCACTCTACCACTGAGTTGCACCCCTAGCTTATTTTTTAATTTTTATTTTGAGATAAAATCTCACTAAATTATGCAGGCTGGCTCTGGTCTCGAACTCACTATCCTCCTGCCTCTGCCTCCCAAGTCTCTAGGATTACAGGCAAGAACCACTTCACCAGACCGAATTAACCCAATATAAAAATGAGTTAAGAAGGCCAGGCCCAGTGGCTCCTGTCTATAATCCAAACAACTCAGAAAGTGGAGACAGAAAGATTGCAGGTTCAAGGCCAGAGGCAGCCTGAGGAACTTAATGAGACTCTGTCTCAAGGTAAAAAATAAAAAGAGGGACTAGGGGTGCAGCTCAGTGATAGAGCACTTGCAAAGTATATGCAAGGCCCTGAATTTAACCTCCCAGTACCAAAAAAAAAAAAAAAAAAAAAAAAAAAGGAAGAATATGTAGACATTCCTCCATCCTCCAAAGAATATGCAAAGAATATGTACAAATGGCAAAAAAAAAAAAAAAAACCCACACACATAAAAATGCTCAATAGCATTAGTTATTAGGAAAATGCAAATCAAATTACAATGAGATATCACTTTGCTTTCATGAGGGTAGATGGCATTAATAAAAAAGATTGACAATATCGAGTGTGTGACCGGATATGGAGAAATTGGAACCCTATATATTCCTGATGTGAAAAAAGAATAATACAGCCACTTTGGAAAACAGAATTTTCAACATGTTAAACAGAGAGTCACCATATGATCAGGTAATGCCACTTCTAGAGAATTGAAAACATATGGCAACACAGAAACTTACCCAGTAAGGTTAATGGCAGCATTATTCATAATAGCCCAAAAGTAGAAATTAACTCAACTGTCTATCTTCATGAAAAAGTAAAATGTAATATGCCCAATCAATGGAATATTATTTAGCCATAAAAAGGAATGAAGTACTCATACATGCTACAGGATGAATGAACACTGAGTATTTTATGCCCACATTTTTTTTTTTATGTTAAGGGATAAAATGCCAGAGATGAAAGGCCACATATTGCATGGTTCTAATTACATGACACATCCAGTATAGGCAAACCTATAAAGACAGAAAGTAGAACCAGGAACTGAAGGAAAGGGAATACAAATTGACTGCTATTTGCTGTGGAGTTTCTTTTACGTATGATGAAAATGTTCTGGAATTAGACAGTGGTAATGCTGTGTTGTTGTTGTTGTTAGGTGCTGTGGAGTATTGGTTGTATGGCTCTATAAAAATTGTACCTTTAAAAGGGTGAATTTTATGTTACATGAATTCTATCTTAATGCAATAAATAAATTAAAACAGAAATATAGCTATGCCTTTGGATTGTTTAGTAGTACAAAAATGAAGACACAGAAATAGCTAAGCCACCCAAAGTTAGCTGAAGAACCTGCATTCTGATTTGCAAATATGTGTATTTTAATCTATTCTTCTTAACTGTGACTAGCTGCATCTAATCCAAATCTCTTACTGAAACTATTATCTGCTTTCTGGCTAATTATTGAAGTTTTATGACAAACCTGCTAGGAAACATTTCCTTACCTACTCACTACATAAACTGCTGTTTATGTCTAAATTCACTCCTATATCATCAGCATACTGACAACCAATATTTACATTAATTATTGCACATTACTAAGTACGTACATGTGCATAGTACTGTGCAGATTGTTGGAAATGTAGAACCCAAGCTCAGCAAGTCAAGGAGCTAGAAAACTAGATTGAGAAATTGTTGGCCTACAGGTGCTAGTTAGAGCCCTAAGTAGATAAAATTGCTCAGGAAAAGCAATCAGAGAGAGGAAAGATGTGGTGTTCAAACTGCGGGGACCTGAGCATTTTAGAGCAATCAGAAAACACTCTGCTTGAGACAGGCTCCAATACAAAGAGGTGAGTGAACACTGAGGCAGGAACGATCACTCTACCTTATATTAAACCTTGTGTCTTATGTTTCCATGACTGTCTCCCTTGTTATTCCCTGAGGTCCTGAGGTCCTGAGGTTTCTGCCGTTCTCTGCTGGAAAAAAAAAAAAAAAAAAAAAAAAAGTCACCAAGGGCCTCCAAATTCTAAGATTGCATAGACTTACAGACTTTCTCCACTCCTTACTTTAGCACTGTATTCCACTTGATACTGTAAATCATCACCGTATTTTTCCTTGAAAATGTGGACATAAAAATGGTGCTCCTGGCCAAGTCTGGCGGTGCACATCTCTAATCCCAACAACTCAGGAGAAGGCAGGAGGATCTTGAGTTCAAGGCCAGAGGCAGCCTGTGTAATTTAGCAAGATTCTAACTCAAAAACTAAAAAGGGGGCTGAGGGTGCAGCCTGCCTCACTGCCTCACTGTTTGAGACCATAAGGCACTTGCAAAGTATGTGTGAGACCCTGGGTTCAGCCCCCCTGGGCCCCAAGTACCAGAAAAAAAATGGTGCTCCTTCTTGGGGCGCTCAGGAAGTTCAGATTCTTGAACACAGGGCAGAGCTGGCAAGTGGGAAATTCGTCCTCACATTGTGTGCTATGCTCTCCCTGACCCTCACCCTCCTATGTGCCCTCCATCACTCTGTGACATTGCCTCCTGAAGCTCCACCCAGGCCCCCCACCCTCCTCTTCCATACAGACCCAGGGGCTCCATACAACAGAAAACAGGAAGGGAGAGAGTCCTGGCTTCCTCCATGCACACTGACACAAGCTTCATGGCACCTAGCCTGGTTCTGTCTCCTTGGCAAGATCTTGTCCCTTTGTTGACTCTTTAAACATGGCATATTCATTGACAATAGTAAGCATTGTCAGGAATTGGATCACCACTCCCAGCTCTCCAAAACATATTTTAGATCCAAGAGCATTCCCTTTAGTACTCCTCACTTGACATTCTCTTCACCTCTCTCCTAAATGGCTACTGTTAACTCATGGTCCCCTGACCTCCCACCAAATCTTTAATCAATCCTCCGACCCACAGAAAAATTCATCTTTTGAAAATACAAAAACTAGCCAGGCGTGGTGGCACACACCTGTAATCCCAGTGACTCAGGAGGCAGAGGCAGAAGGATCGTAAATTTGAGACCAGAGGCAGTCTGCGTAATTTAGCAAGACTGTGTCTCAAAAAGTAAAAAAATGGGCTGGGGGTGCAGCTCAGTGGTAGAGCACTTGTAAAGCATGCAAGCGTGAGGCCCTGGGTTCAACTCCCAGAACAGGAGGAAAAAAAAAAAAAAAAAGAAAGAAAGAAAGAAAGAAAATCCAAAAACTGAATATTTAATTCACCAAATGAAAAAAAAAAATCTATGATCCACACTATGGTTCTCAAACTCTGCTCCAAGTCACCCTGGGGCACCAGAGTGAATGAATTCACAGAGTTGCTCTGGTACATTTTTAATTTTTGAGAGAAAAACAGCCACATTTCCCAGGTACCACACCAATTACCATTGTTATGTCTTTTTTTTTTTTTTTCACCTAACTAATTAATAAACAGAATTGTAAGTATTTCTTTTGGCCTAGGCTACCATGAAAAAAGCCTGCAGCTGTAGCCCTGTGGCATCCGATCCCGTCAGATCTCGGAAGCTAAGCAGGGTCGGGCCTGGTTAATACCTGGATGGGAGACCGCCTGGGAACACCAGAAGCTGTAGGCTTGGGAGAAGGACCTGGCAAACCCCTCCCAAAAATCAATCTGCCATTGAAAACCCTATGAACAGTAGAGAAGCACTGGCAATAGTGTTTCCCCTGTTGTACAGAGGGTCGCTATGAGTGGGATACCGACTAGATGGTACCGACTCGACGGCAGCTAACAACAACCACCGCCACCATGAAAAAAATGACAGAGTCACTATGAGCACAGCGGATTGAAAAATGTTGAGAATTTAGGCTCTACCAAATATCTTCAAGCCACTTAGCCCAGCATGACTGGTCTTTACCCACCTTTCAGCCTCATTTTGATCCTCATCATGGCTTTCCTGCCCCAATCGAATATGTAGATATGAATCTTCCCAAATACACCCTTCTCGCCATCTAGTGTGGTTAAGCTCTGACATCTAAGAAAGTGTCATGCCCACAGTCTAGGGGTAAGACCTTGATAGAACATAGGATGAAGCAAAAACAATGGAGACAAAATAACAAAAAAAAAAAAAAAAAAAAAAAAAAAAAAAAAAAAAAGAAAAAAAAAAAAAAAAAAAAAAAAAAAAAAAAAAAAAGAAAAGAAAAGAAAGAAAAAGAAAAAAGGAAACACACACACACACACACACACACACACACACACACACACCCCAGGAAGGACACTCCTAAACTCTCATACCTGGTGGAGTCTGTATGAGATGGATTATCTGAAGCTAAAAAACAAACACAAAACCCAGTTGAATAGTCTTTGGAAATTTCACATATGCATAAGTATTTGTCAGGCCAAGGTAAGGAAATAGGTCAGGGCACTGGTCCCTATTCTACTTCCCATTTGTTACAGAGGCTTGTTTTTCTAGGATGGGAGGCAAAGAAACAACCAACCAGATAAGTGAGATTGTTTTTGTTCATGACTGTACTATTGTTTTCCCAGGAAAGAGATGTAACACTTGCATTCCAGATATGACTGCTCCTTTCTTTGGGCCCCATCTTATTTCATTCATAATTCTACACCAGCATCATTTGTTTGTCTACCTGTCTCCCCTGCTAAGCTATAAGCTGGTGGAGGGTCAGGGCTCTGCATGCTTCATCCCTGTATTCCCACCTGGCAGAGTGCCTGATACATAATGAGTCTTGAGTGGGTATTTGAAGAATGAAAACATCTCAAGGAGGATGTGGTTGAGCCTCACAAAAACTTTGACTAAGTTTGAAGTTGAATATTGTCCACTGGATGAAAAAGTTTGAAAGTCAAAGACATCTCAAGAGTGACAGGGAACAAGCTAATTTTTAGGGGTTAAGGAGTAAATTGGAAGATGTAGCAGTGTTTATTGCCTATCCAAAAGCCATCCCCCTTTCCTCCTTGCTAAACAGAACTCCAGTTTTGTTTAAGTATTGAGCAGATTTCCTTTTATGTGGAAGAGTGGGCCCAACTCTTAAATCAGGAGTGGTAATGTCAAAGCTGTATCTGAAGTGCAAGGGGAAATCCTTTAGTGGGGTATTTTGGAAAATATTATACTTCTTTGACAATAGTGAGACTGATAAAGAATAACTTTTTTTTTTCTTTTGAGACAAGGTCTCACTATATAGCCCAGGCTGGTCTCAAACTCAAGATCCTCTTGCCCCAGTCCCTCAGGTGCTGGGATTTTAGCTACCATACATGCCTCAGGAAGAATAAACCTTCTGCATGAATTCCCATTCTTGAACTCAGAGTGAAGATATGATATTTAGAGTTATGGCAGCCATTTAGTAAACATGAGGTAAAGGTCAAATGAATTATACAGCTTTGTTTTTGCCAAACTTCTGAGAAAACAGCAAACTTTTTTATCTACAGATTTCTTGTCACATAAGAAAAATACACTATTTTAGCTGTCCTTTTATTACGTTTCAATTGATATAAGAAGAAAAAGAATCAGATGTGGTGGTATACGCTTGTAGTCCCAACTACTAAGGAGGTTGAGGCAGGTGGATCACTTGAGCCCAGGAGTTCAAGGCCAGCTTGGGAAATCTAATGAGAAAACACAGACCCTGTGTAGAAGCAAAATAAAGGAAGGAAGGAAGGAAGGAAGGAAGGAAAGAAGGAAGGAAGGAGGGAAGGGAAGAAGGAAGGAAGGGAGGGAGGGAGGGAGGGAGGAAGGGAGGAAGGAAAAAACAAAGGCAAGAAAGGAAAGAAAGAAAAAAGAGACAAGCAAGTATAGACCACTCTTCTTAAGGAACATATTACAAATAGTTCAGACTAATAGTTTGAGGCAATAACTTTCATTAACAGAAGTTTTGTTACTTATAACTAGGAAATCATAGAATAGATTTTTGAGTAAAGTTTTGGAAATTTCAGAAATTAGCTGTATTCATATATGCCATGCTGCAGTAGTGATGCATCTCTTCGCCTACCTTTAAAAAACCTATTCTATGACTTCCTAGTCATAAGTAACAAAACTTCTGTTAATGAAAAGTAGCAATGACAGAAACATTGTATAAACTCCTGCCATATAAAATGAGAAAATGAAAGGAGTGTGGTAATGTGCATGTGTAATCCTAGCATTTAGGAGGCTGAGACAGGAGTATTGCTGTTAAATTCAAGGCCAGCCTGGGGTACATAGTGAGACCTTGTCTCAATAAATAAATAAATAAATAAATCTATATTCTTTCACAATACCAATTATTGACATTTTAGATTGCATGCAAACACACACACAAATAACCATAAACATTAAAATATTGCTTACTAGGCACAAGATTATTAGATTTTTCACTTGTATTTTTTAAAAGGTGTTAAAAGGCTTTGTGGCTCACTTTTTGTGTTAAGTCATCTTTCTATTACTGGAAACAAATACCTAAGATATTCAGCCTATGAAGTGAAAAGGTTTATTTTGACTCAGTTTTGGAGGTTTGCTCCATGGTCGGTTAACCCCCCCTCTTTTGGGCCTGTGGTAAAGCAGTCCATCATCGTGGAGAGCAGGTGGGTCAGCAAAACTCTCACCTCATAGCTGGAACTCAAAAGTGAGAGAAAGAGGAAGAGATCAGGCAGGACCCAATGATCTAAAGCTTTTAGGCCCTACCTCTTAAAGTTCCTCCACCTCCCAACAGTGGCAAGCTGGGGATTAATCTTTTATCACGCAGGCCTTTGGGGGAATTTAAGATCCAAACTATAGCACTTAAAAAATTATCTCATTATATAAGAATAAATGCTCTTATATATATGCATAGTTTCAAACATGTTTCTGTTCTTCTCATTAAATCTACTTGGAAAACAAACAAGCTTACAACACAGAAACACCAAACTAGTGAAATCTGTGCTGTGGATATCATATAACATTCTAACACTGCAGAGGGAAAACACTAGAGAACAGCATTTGTGTCGCCATCATACATATAAACACCACTGGATGGGATTAGCATTAACTAAGAAAATAAAATGTGTCCATTTTTGGGGGGGAGGGAAGACTAGGAATTGATGTTAGAGATTTTAAAATAAATTATAACCAGCTTATATAAAGTACAAAGAACAAAAAGTGTGAACATCTTGCCATAATTGCCTCCAATTTTTAAATAAAAAGTCGACACCCCCATGGGATCCCTTCCAATTCATCTCCTTCCTTCTTTCCATCTCTCCAAGAGGAAATCACTTTCTTTTGAAGTCAATACATATACTTCCTGTTAATAGCACTAAATTTTTACTTTATATGTGTATGTCCTTGCCCACACATTTTACATGAAATTCTTTATAAATTATTAAATTCTTTCAGTAGAAGTTACATTCTAAAAATTAAGCCTTTGTCAAGTATGTGCCTTGAAGATATTTATCTTTTAAAAACAAAGTTCACTACAGGAAAAGTTTCTATCTTAAATAGAACTGGAACCCAAGGACATATAGAAAAATATTACCAAGTAAATGATAGAGAAGACTTAGATGAGGAGGGTGGGATGGGGGGGAAGCATACAAGAGGGTAAGGGGGAACCTATATGAATAATGTACATCAAAATGCATATATGGTAATGTCACAATGAAAAGCATGTCAGAATGAATCACATTAAGGTGTACATTAAAAATTTC
>VMDO01007199.1:34606-93443 GCA_007922755.1 Pedetes capensis | reverse complement strand
TTTTTTTTTTTTTTTTTTTTTTTTTTTTTTTTTTTTTTTTTTTTTTTTTTTTTTTTTTTTTTTTTTTTTTTTTTTTTTTTTTTTTTTTTTTTTTTTTTTTTTTTTTTTTTTTTTTTTTTTTTTTTTTTTTTTTTTTTTTTTTTTTTTTTTTTTTTTTTTTTTTTTTTTTTTTTTTTTTTTTTTTTTTGGCAGTATTTGAGGTTGAATCGTGGGCCTCAGACATACATTGCAAATGTTCTCCCACTGGGGTTTACCCTCCAGCATATGTTTTAGTTTTTATTTTTGAGATAGGTTCTCAGTAAGTTACATAGGCATCCTGTGGCCTTGAATTCATGATACTCCTGCCTCCCTCACCAAAATCACTTGGATTATGGGTGTGACATCCTGCTTTCTTTGACTCTTGTTTCTCTGGCATCTACAAAAATGTTTAACATGTAGTTTGTGTTTATAATTTTTTAATTATTGAGATACACAGAATATGATACTACAGTGCATTTAAATTCCTGTCTGGTATTGCCAATGACAATAGAGATAATAGCAGATGGAAGTAGAAGAAAGATATTGGGAGAAGAGAAATTATCTCTTACTAATGTTACCTGTTGGGAGGAGGACCTGGCAACCCCCTCCCAAAAATCAATCTGCCATTGAAAACCCTATGAACAGCAGAGAAGCACTGACAATAGTGTTTCCCCTGTTGTACAGAGGGTCGCTATGAGTCGGATACCGACTCGACGGCACCTAACAACAACAACAACAACAACAACAACAACAACAATGTTACCTGGGGGCTGGGATTTAGCTCAGTTGGTAGAGCACTGTGCTGCAGTCTCTGAGGTCCTGAGTTCGATTCCCAGCACCGCAAAAATGGGAGAAAGACTTGGCAACCCACTCCTGAGGCAATCCCGAAACAGTCAGCCACTGAAAACCCAATGAGTGTCGCTATGAGTTGGATAATGACTCAATGGCACCTAACAACAACAACAACAATGTTACCTGGAGAGCCAAATGAATAGATACAGAAACATGGCCTAGTGGAAAATTTTAATAACATGACACTGTTTAAAAATGTTCCTCCTTTTCAATAAACTAGCTTTAGACACCTGTGTTACCTAAAGAGTATTCCATTTATAGGAGTTATTATAAGGCTTAAGTAAGTATTCTGTGGTTACATAAACTTGAGACATACTATCATACAGGTATTTAAATAGGCTCCCCCTTGAAGGGCTTTCAAAAATCCCTAAAAATTCAAATTGGTTGCAAATTTCACAAAAGGAATGTTGTGTCCCAAACTTGTCTGAATGTATAACATGTTTTTATAAGGCTATTTATGGAATTCCATTAAATACTTTAAGATACAATAGCTTATTTGAATTCAATAGCAATAATCCCCTATCTTTTCTGGAAATAAGTGACATATAAAACAGTCAGTTGGCAATATCACAAATCACTATTTCCTATCTAATTAATTCACTTAGTGGACAACAAAGTACCTACTATAGTCCTTATTCTAGGCACTGTAGTTATGGGAGGGACAAATTCCCTCTTCTTATGGAGACTACTTTACTTCTCACTAATAAAACCTTGGAGATATAATAGATAGGAAGGCTCAGATAATGTAGGCTCTTTTTTGAACATAAGCGACTGTGTGTTTGTGTTTTGTTATTTATTATATAGTGATAGTAATTTTACTATTTTAAATTATGTGATTTTAATATTGAATAATAATAAGCTATAATTTTACAAAGTCTAGGAGTGAGATCTAGCTCATTCAGTAGAGTACTGCTCGGTACTCTCTGAAGATCCAGGTTTGATCCTCAGCACAGCACAAAATGAGAGAGGGATGTAGCAATCCACTCATGAAGCAATCCCAAAACAGTCAGCCATTGAGAACCTTATGAGGGTCACTATGAGTCAGATCTGACTTGATGGCACCTAACAGGGTTTAATTCAGTTGGTAGAATGCTGCTTTGTGCTCTCTGAGGCCCTGGATTCAATGCCTAGCACTGCAAAAATGGGAGAAGGATGTTGTCATCCACTCCTGAAACAGCCATTGCAAACCCTATGAAATTCACTATGAGTTGAACCCTGACTCAACAGCACCTAACAACAACAATGGCATGACTTTACAAAATGTTAATATTGTGATGTCAACCTTTGACATGGTATCACTTTTTGTGAATTTTTTTGAAAAAAATTATTTTTCCCCTTTCTACATACAGAGCAATGAACTAGATGGTAAGAAATTTAAGTTATAATTCTGAGTCATGACTGCACTAAGCCCTGTGCCCTTAGGCAAGTCAAGAAATATGTCTAAATGTTAGGTTTTTTTTATTGACAGGGTCACACTATGTAACTCAATCTGGGCCTCAAACTTCAGATCCTCCTGCCTGCTTAAGATCCTGAGTACCTGTATTGCAGGTGTACATGACCATGCCCAGCTAAATCTTAGGTTATTTGGTTTTATATTAATTCAAGAAACATTTACTGAATACCTGCTCAATAAAATACCAATTCCACTCTCCTCACATACACAACAAACATGCTAGGTGATAGTTACAGCTCTGTGTCTACATCTATATCTATATTTATATCTATCTGTCATTACTATGTCTGTTTCTTAGAGCTGATATGTAAATACTTATAGTCATGTAATAGCCATTGTGCACATATATGTTGTTGTTAGATGTTGTTGAATTGGGTCCAACTCATAGTGACTCTTATAGGGTTTTCAATATCTATACATACATATATATTCATAGTCTATGAAAAAACATGTTAGGGAAATATACTATTACATAGGGAGGTATGACAGATATCTCAATATTTGCTCTTTCCTCTTGTCAGATGCCTCCCTACCAACCCTTCTCTGCAAGAGGAATACAGGTCTCATTGTGTCAACTTTGAACCTGTGCTTTTCTTTGTACTGAGAAATATGAGTAGAAGTGGTATGTTCCACTTCTCAGCAGAAGCCTTACAAGCCCTCATATAGTTCCACCATCTTTCTTCTTATGCTTACATGATACTGTTGTGAACCAAATAAAGGATGTTCCCTTAATGTTGGTCTTAGACAGAAAATCTGAGCTATAAGTCACCCACAGATCCTTAACATACACAAACATGGGCAGAAAGTGGTTTGTGCCAAGCCTCTACGGTGTGGTTTCATTTGGTACCAGAGGAATACATAGACTAAGCTGATTCAAGAAATCTCAAAGGCAGATTTACATTTTAGATGAGATATGATATGCAAGTTATTTAGTATGTTGGCTTAAGATGAAAGAAAGAACAGCTAAAACTCAGGTAGAGTACTCAACTGTGAAGGTTCAGAGGCAAGTAGTGATTTTGATGATTTGCAAACACTTTGACTTATCTGGAGATAACTGTATATGTATGGAAATAGATGAACTTTGAAAGGTGGGTCAAGACCATACTATGGTCAATTTTATACATTATGGTATAGCTTTTGGCCTTTATCATATGTATTTCAAGGATGTTAAGCAGAGAGGGTGAAAAACTTCAATTATTACTTTAAAAAAGGCCATTCTAGTTCTAGGACAGGTGATGAATTGAGACAAGGAGAGAGACTTAGGAAAAGATATGTAATGACTCTAAAGAAATTGGGAAAACTTGTATTATGGAGGTAGCAATAATCATCAAAATGGATTAAGAGATTCAAGCAACATTTACTAGTGGAAGCATTAGACATAATGAGGAATTAGATCCAAGAGTAGCAAGTAGAGAAACAGCAGAAGGCAGATAAAGCATGCAGAAGAAATCTAAAAGCTCATCCCTCTCTGTTGTTCCTACCACAGTATAATGAGGAAGCATGAGCTGGGGGAGAGTAGAAATGTGTATTTGGTTTTTCCATAGATGAAGCTGTTTAATGACAGGGAAGCGATGCATTGGTCAAATGACAGTGTGCGTATCTTATGCAGAGTTCTACAACTCCTTGTTCTCATTGTCAGTAATTACCTGAAAAACTACATTTCACAGCAGATTATGCCTGGAACCACAATCCAAGATGACAGCACTCCTACTAGTTGCTTGATGCAATTTAACTTCATTATCCAGAAAATAAGTTTCTGTACATGACTGAAATACTTAAATCCATTGAGGCTACTATAAAACAATATCATAGACCATGTGGTTTATAAACAACAGAAATCTGTTTCTCATGGTTCTAGTGGCTAAGAAGTCCAAGATAAGTGCTGACAGATTTTGTGTCTCTAAAAGGCCCACAGCTTGGTTTATAGGAGATGTCTTCTCCTTACATCCTCAGGTGGTAGAAGACGCAAATAGGCTCTTTCTCTTTTATAAAGACACTAATCCTATTCATGAGGGCTCCACAAACAAATCACCTCCCACGTGTCCCACGTCTATTACATTAGAGAATGGATTTAAACCCAAAAATCTAGTGGGGTGGGTTACCTAAATACTCAGACCATAGCAAATAAAGGTGGGATAAGTGATACTGCTATTATGACAACTACCACTAGTAGAAATGTAGTCTGCCTTGGATATTTGATTGTTTCAGACATGGAGACAAATGCAGCACCGTTGAGTTAAATGTTTTCATATATTTGCTAATTCTCTAAAAAAAAAGATTATTGGAGAAAAATCAGGAGAAAATGTAAATAATGCTATGAACTTCTCCCAATGTTTGTTTTTAAAGACATTGCATTAAGGCTTCGAGAATATCGAAGCAATTCACTCCCGAGGCAATCCCGAAACAGTCAGCCATTGAAAACCCTATGAGGGTCGCTATGAGTCGGATACCGACTTGACGGCACCTAACAACAACAACAACATTTATTTTCAAACTTTGAGAGAATCATCTACTTCTCCGGACTCATTACTTAGTTACCACAATTGTGGGTAACAAAAAATAAATTAAGTTCTTGTAGGAAAAGGTTTTTGTTTGGGGCATTGTCGAATAATGTTGACCCTTTATTCCATGAATATTCATTAAATCAATGAATGATAATCATCACATTATTAAATGTTAGAGTGTGTAATGTTTTCCATGGAATTTACTTGTTACCTTTTAATGTAAACCAATGAGATGGTTTAGAAAAATGTGTTCTATAAAAGATGTACTGCAAGAAATGAAGATTTCTGAGGAAAGACAGAATTTGTTAAACCTTCCTTTTTGTCATAAATTGGAACAACATGAGAAATGGTCACAAATAGATGAGAAATAAGAACTGCTGGTTGTCCTTTTCTTTTAGCTACTTTTAAATTGGAGCAATAGGGATAAGTGTAATCAACCAACTGAAGGAAAAATACCTCATTGATAACTATGGAGTAAGATATGGATTTACTTACAACCAGATGCGCAAAAGAGGAGCTATGTAAATGGGGTGTCAGATGGGGTCTTTTGTATTTATTAGCTAGAGTCAAGAAAGAATAAAAGAGCTCACAAGCTATTTGATTTGACATTTAACTTTGGATCAGGGATTTACAAACAGAGAACTCACAGAGAGATGGAGTGAGAAGGGAAAGGATACTTGGTGAATTTCAGAGGAAAGGGAAAAGTTAAAATGTATTGTTTTAAAGAGATATACTAATTGACAATGTGATAAATGTAGGAGACATAGTACAGAGAAATGGGCAGCAAATTATTCAGGGGATACTGGATAGAAAACCTAGGATTTCTTCCCTCTGAGAACTTGGAGAAAAATTGCTAGCTTGGTAGTCACACATTTTAGTCTCTTCGATCCAGTCATACCTTTTCTCCTCCCATAATCATAATCTCCTTTTTCCTTTTCTGGCTTTACCTATGCCACAGTTAGAACTGCTTCATTTTTTATTCCTGTTAGTGTTTCTGTCTTCAGAAGATACTGTCTTTATTAGTATCTTCTTAGGTGGAATCACTTTTATTCTCTTTTTCTTTTTCTATTTTTTAAAAAATCTTTTCTTCGACCTATATTTAGTGACTCTTTCCTAAGTTTGTCTAGTTAGAATTTGTCTAGCCCCATCATTTGTGTTAATAAAATATATTCATATGAACTCAGAAATTATTCAGAAAAGGAGACTCTTATAATCCAAATGCACATGGTCTTGTTTGTGCCTTCATTCTCCAACTGCCTCCTAGGAGAATTCTATCAAATTGGTAACTATCCCTGTGCAGGCTACTGCAGTGGATTCTAGCACTTGCTATACTTTTGTGTCCCTCTGGGTATAGTTCAGATTCTCTACTTAATTATCTGAATGTGGTTTCTGTGGTGCAAACTGTCTGCTGTGTTAGTTTAAGCAGCTGAGGTAATCAATAGTTTAATCAGTCACTCTTTCTAATTCTACCCTTGTTATTTACGTTATCCATCACACGCACAAAGAATGTTTTTCTCCCATTCTGCCAAAGTCCTCAGATCAAGTTGAGCAATCAAAATGAATGTCAGCATCCTTCTTACCTCAGACTCAGTAGTTACAGCACAGAGACAGTGTGTTCTCATGGAAGTTTACTTATGTGGAAATACCTGACTCGTGTATGCACATAGGAGAGATCTATTTGTTTACAATTAAAATAGGCTGATCAAACTAAATTTACTCTTAATCAACTCTGAAATAGAAATGTATGAGTATAATATTGCCAACCTCACAGGATTATTTTTGCTTATTAAAGAAAGCATCTAGTATAAAATGGTTGTTCTACAAATGATGGTAAGACAAATCCAAACTTGAAAATTGAGGATGTATGTAACATGAAGAATTATTTGGAGACAGAAATACAAATCCATGCTACATCAAGCCTTAAATTCAGAACTTGAATTTCCTGCTAAATTATTGGCTTTGGGGGTATCTGAGTAGCTGTTAGCATGGGTGTAGGTAAGAATACATTTTTTTTTGTATCTTATTCTGGCTTTGTTATGTTTAAGAGTGTTAGTATTGTGTAGTTATTTGTTTTTCTAAGTTATTTTTGTGGTTGCTTTTATTTATTTGTTTTTAGAGAGTAGAATTGTGGAAGGACACATATTACTCCCCTTATCTGGTCCCAGGAATTAATGTTCAATTCTAAGAAGAAAGGTACAAGCAGAAACTAAAGAAATTGGTTTCATAAAGAACTTTGTGAGAACTGGAAGAAAACCAATGTGGTTTAGCACCCAGAGAAGCACCAGGCATCACCACCCCAGGCAGTGCATTTCTTTCTTGGACAATTAGCTGTGGTAGCTAACTCAGCAGCACACTGGTAGAAAACCAAAGTGACTCAATGAGCACTGAGATGCCCGGTGGGCACAGCAGGTTTCCAGCAGAGTTAGCAAAACAACATAGCACCCAGATGGTACAGATTTATCATGACCACATCTGCAGTATCCCATGGGGACTTTAGGAAATATTTGAGAGCAGAGGATATTTTTGCAGTCAGGCATTTTTGGTGAGAAGTTGAGGGCCAGAGCAGAGGTAGTCTCATTCGTGATGCCCTTCTAGCTATAGGACTCCCTAGAAGTCGCCTCCAGGGACAAGAGCTAATTTTCTTTTGCTTATTTTGCCCAAAGGTCATCATTAAAAATCATCACCAAGTGTCATGTTAGGCAGACTCTACAAGGAGAATGTTGCCTGCTTGTGTATTGTTATAGGCACATCTGTAAAAATGTGTAAGTTTTTAGGGATCTAAGTGTCCGCATGAACTCCACATCTTCAGAAACAGAAAGAACCTTTAGATAATCCAGTTGAGGTGATTTTTACAGATATTTTGGCTCTAAAACTTTTTTTAAAATAAAAGTGCTCTCTCTTCAATATATAGTTACTGAGCACATATGCTTGTGTAAAATCAGGAATAAATAAGATATTGGGCTAGTCTCAATAATGATTCTGTTTAATAACAATCTCTCTCACAAACATATTCTCTCTCTCTCTCTCTCTTGCACACACACACACACACACACACACATACACACACCCCACACACACACAACACACAGAGTGGGAGCACACAACACTCCGTGAATTTATTACTAGATGGGGGGAATATAATGAGTAGAGGAGCAAGGATAGGAAAGAATAGGAAAAGGTGGGAGGGAATGTGAAAAGCAGTTTCCTAGAAATACATATATCATTTATTTTCCACACTAAGGATTTGAATCCAGGGCCTCACACATGATAGGAAAGTGCTTTAATACTTAGTGGCATTCCAAGACACTTTTTGATATTTTTTTTAAATTTTGAGTCAAAGTCTTGCTAAATTGTGCAGGCTCACTCTGGCCTTTGAACTTGTGGTCCTCCTGCTTTAGCTCCCTGTATCTGGGATTACGGACAGGTGCCATAGCACCCTGCCTAGAAGTACAAAATTTTTTTAAACCATGGTTTGAGAGATAGGGAAAATGTTTCAAAAGCAGAAATTGTAAAAGAAGTCATTCCTCCCATGAGAATAGTATGAGCAAAGAGAGAATTGTAAAAGCATTAGAATTTTGGGGTAATAAATTGGAGCCAAAATATTACAGACTTAAAGTCTCATTTTAATATAAGGGCAATGTGGGTCCATTTTGAGAAGGATGTTGTCAGTAAATGCTGTGCTTTGGGGAAACTGCTCCCAGAGCTGAAAAGAGTCTCTGGTAAGGGCAGGGGAATGGGAGAGGGGATTATGTATATGACTAGGGCCTCACCTTATTGCTCTCTCCCTATAGCCCTGTTGTGACTCTTGAATGACTTTACAGAAACCACAGGGACCTATAGACAGGACTAAAAGCCATTCATTGAGTCTAGTTTCCATATTTCACCACTGAAGGAACTGGGGGTTGGAGAAAATGGGTAACTGGAGAGAAATCACACAACCATCCATTCCCTAGCTTTTTGCTCCACAGTCCTCATCTATAGTTTGGTGGCTGGAACCTCTTTTAAGACATTTTTTTCCTAGTTTACTTCACACCTTAATGATCTGCTTTTTCTGGAAATATTCTCAATTTTCATTCAACTACTGGTTCCTGAGGGAAATCCGGGGGCTGGGATTTAGCTCAGTTGGTAGAGTGCCACTCATGCTCTCTGAGGCCATCAGTTCTATCTTCAGCACCACAAAAAGTAGGAGAAGGATGTGGCAATCCACACCTAAAGCAATCCCTAAAACAATCAGCCACTGAAAACCTTGTGAGTGTCACAATAAATCGGACTCCACTCTATAGTACCTAACAACAAAACAAGGGAAATTGGAATACGTAGATAGGGCCATTGGTAAGTTGTCTGTTCCAACATACATATTTTCTTGATCATTACCACAAATACTATCATTATTATTATTTATACTGATGGAAATTGTGTTTTCAGAATCATGAAGTGTCTAGGTATTTGATTGTTTTTATACACCATGGGTGCCTGCAGCCATAGACTCTAGTGTCTGATCCCGTCAGATCTTGGAAGCTAAGCAGGGTCTGACCTGGTTAGTGCTTGGATGGGAGACCACCTGAGAACACCAGATGCTGTAGGCTTGGGAGATGGACTGGGAAACTCACTCCCAAAATTTAATCTGTCATTGAAAACCCTGTGAGTAGCAGAGAAGCACTGACAATAGTGTTTTGCCTATTGTATATAGGGTTGCTATGAGTCAGACAGCAACTTGATGGCACCTAACAACAACATATATCATGGATCAGAACTATATAGCCCAGGAGACATTCAGATTTTTAACAATTCTCTTTAGAATGAAGTTACTGTGACATCCTATTTATAACCAAGAGAAATGCCAGATTACACCAGGAAATAACTTTATAAGCATGCTTAATTCTCCTCTTGAAGATCAGAGAGGCGTGTGGTATCTCCTTCATTGACACCTAACTCAGAAATAATCCATTAATTCATAACCTCTATGGTTCCAGAAGTGTAGCTGCAGATCATGCCTTGATTCAGGTCAGGAATGCCTGTGTGAGGCTGACACCAGGAATCCTCCTCATTTTGCTGGCTATTATTTCAGATGCCCTTTAGCTCTTTGGTTGTCCTCCCTCTAGCCATGTTTCCCTGATGTGATTGTGACTAGGAGTTCTATGGGGTGTTCTAGTGCTTAACTGGGAAGGTGGTGGAGGTATCCTTATTCCTGGAAAATTTTAAAGGGTTCTCTTGCTCAAATTCAATAGTGGTTAGTGCTGGGTAGGGAGGAAAATAGCTTTTCTCCACAGGTTCACTGCAATTAATTGTACTCAGAAAAAATGGAAACTGAGAGGCCACCTATTACATGGGTAAAGAATGTAAGTGGCTATTAGATCATCTTTAACTTCCATCCTTCACTGAGATGCTGAATCTATGTTGGGTTTTTGGTGACTCACAATTAGTCCTTCAGTTCCTCTTTCCTTTATTTTGCTGCCCCTGCTTCTTCAACGTAGAATCCACTTTAAACCTATCTTTCAACACAATTTCGCTCTTGGATAGCAGTTAAGTTTACACAATCAAATGGAAGTTACCCTTTAGGAAGTATCATCTAAGGAAGAAATTTATAATTTAAAAGTGGGGTATTAGTACCTAAAATACTTTGAAGGCTCCAAGGAATAATTCCTACAGAGGCACTTTGGGTACTGTGGAAGAGGGAGAAAGATTTTACTGAAGGGCCTTAATAGTATATCTCATTCCACACATAGCCATCTAACTGTTCTAGAAGGTTAATTGCACAGCAGAGAATGAGACCGAACCATGATTTCTTTTTGGTGCCTCATTATATATTTTTTTTCTTAGGCTGAACCTTCAATTTTATGTAGAGCCAGGTGTTGCAGAGTGGATTGAAGTAACAAATCAACCCATTTGAGCTTTTGAAGATACTAATTTGCCTTCAGATGTCTTTAATCTGGCTGTGTATATACCCTTTCAAAGCATTTCTGAATTTAAACGCTATCCAAAACAACGTGGCAGTTTCTCTAATTACTTATGATTAAGAAAAAAGCAAAGTCAGGCCCTAAAGGCATTAACACTTTGCCATTTTACTGGAGAAATGAAAGCTGCAGAGCAAAGCAGCTTGAAAATTAATGCTCAGCATGACACAGGACAGCAGTTTAGGATTGCAATTCATCCTTTCACTGTATTTCAAAAATGTTTTCTACAAGAAACAAGGGGTGGGGGAGCAGATGGTTTGAATTATAAAAGCCTTTGAAAACAATGGTGAAAAGACATATCTGTGCGGTTAAAAACCTCATCAAAATTGTCAGTCACTGAGTCTGTAGCAGAGTGAAGGAGAGAATAGACAAAAAGCAGAAACAGGAAATAGAGCTGCTTTGATGTGAGTCCTAGGAAGTGACAGAAATATAGTTGAAAAAATTGAGAAGGATATGTCAACTGTTAGATGTGTGGTGTGATATTTCTCCTTGACTTTCTAAAAATCAATTGTGTCAGAATGGTACATTCACTTTGGAAAGATATGATGACATTTTCCCAGATCTTTCTTTAAAAAGTAGTTTGTAATTTACTCTTCCCTTTAATGAGTAATTTATTCTTATTGGATAAAAAACTTCTCTCATTTGTTGGTAAGAAGCTTATTTTGTCTCTCAGAAGCTGAAGGCAGAGAAGGTAATGCCAAAATTTGGTTTGACAACTGACCTGAGCAAAATGTAACAAAAGGTTCAAAGTAGATAATTAGTTTTACAATCCCTGGAATGTGGACACTTGACTAATTTTCACTATATAATTCTTCTGGTCTCAGCAAGCTTACTCTTTAGTCTAAAAATTACTTATATTGGCCAACAATTATATGCTGGTCTTGTTACCTTGGATTGATCTGATTTCTTTGACATTGTCCACATTCCCCACATACTAAAATTCCATCTTTGCATCTAAAATGGATCACGCTCCATTTCCTTTCTCTTTCCTCTTTTCTGTTTCCTTTCTTCCTTTTCTTTCTTTCTTCCTTCTTTCTTTCTTTCTTTCTTTCTTCTATTCTTCTTTCTTTTTTGTCTTTTTGTGGTACTAGAGGGCTGAACCAAGGGATTTGCACATCCTGTCCAAGTACACTGCCACCGAGCTGTAAACCCAGCCCCCTTTTCCCCTTTTTTATCATTTTTAAATTGAGATAGGATCTCACTAAGTTGTGCAGGCTTCCTGTGGCCTTAAACCAGCGATCCTCCTGCCTCTACCTCCTGAGTCACTGGGATTATAGGAGGACCCCACCACTCCCACCAGCACTCCATTTTCAGTATGGTATTGGCCTGTGGAATAGCTGGCTAGTTTTGTCCATTCAGGCTGCAATAGAGAATAGTACCTAAACTGATCAGCTTATTAACAACAGAATCTTTGACCATGTTCAACTACATTCCATATAATGAGAAGAAACAAAATTTTAGAGGAAAAAATTTCTCATAGTGCTGCCATGTAAGACATAATCGGCAACTAAAGAGTAGATTTGCTTGTGTTACTCAGGCCTTATAATGGCTTTCAAGCTTTCACTCAATATGTTTGTCTGTTTAGTTTTTTGAATGGAAGACTTGAGTGTGTTCTTCCCATTAGGTTTTCTATCTCCAGCTCTTTTCATATGTCATTATAATATTTGATTTTGTTTTCTTGAGTTGCCCTTTGAAATCTTCTATTTAGTTCCTTAACTTCATCATGTCTTCCCTTTACTTTAGCTGATTGATGTTCACAGGCAAGTTGCAGAGTCTCTTTTGACATGTAATTTGGTCTTTTCTTTTTTTTACCAGTCTTTTTAAAACCTTTTGCTTTCCTTGATACCCTATAGTGTTATATAGTTAGCTTCATTTTAAAGATTAGAGATTTGAGATTTGAAGCACAAGAAGATGATGAATTCTGCCCAAATCATATGGCTAGCAAGTAGCAGAGAGAGAATCTGAAAATAGGCAGCAGCTGCTAGATTGCATGGCTTTACTTGTATGCCATAGGACATCTCAGGTATATAGAGAACTGAAATTGATGCACCCCATAATCAGGATTCGGCTGGGATTTAGCTCAGTTGGTAGAGTGCTGTGCTGCAGGCTCCGAGGTCCCGAGTTCAATTCCTAGTACCACAAAAATGGGAGAAGGACCTGGCAATCCACTCCCAAGGCAATCCCGAAACAGTCAGCCATTGAAATCCCTATGAGGGTCGCTATGAGTTGGATACTGACTTGATGGCACCTAACAACAACAACAACAATAACGTAATCAGGATTTAGATGATTCAAGAATGAAAAAAGGAATTACTTCTCTCTTGGTGCATGGTACTTTGCATAAATATAAACCTTCATTTTGGCAAGGTTCATTACATTGATCACAGTCTAGTCTTCAACAGGGTCAATGAGAAGACCTTAAAAATGAATAAGAGGAGATTAGAGAAATTTTGAGATTATCAATGCCTATATGAAGTGGCAAGAAACAAGAAAAAGAAGTAGTTCCCCAAACAGGGTAACTGTATGGAGAAGGCTACCTTTCTTGAGCTCAGGATTGTAGTGGGATACACATATATAGGACAGGAAAAAAGAATTAATCTCTTTCTACCTCCTGATCAGCCTGAAGTTTAGCTCACTTGATAGAATTCTACTTCTGCACTCTCTAGGATCCAGGTTAGATCATCAGCACAAAAAAAGTGGGGGAGGGGAAGAAAAGAAAAGGAAAGAAAAAGGACATGGCAATCCACTCCCAAAGAAATCCCAGAACAATCAACCATAAAAAACCTTGTGAGGGTCTCTGTGAGTTGGTCCCAATTTGATGGCTCCTAACAATAATAACCACCTCCTAATCACTTGGTATGCATCCATTGGCCCAGATCAATGGGATAGCAAAGGGTGGGAAGGCCTAGTTGTTACTATATGGGTCTGCTTTCCAAGGCACAGGGCAGAGTGGGTCCAGAAAGGTTGACAATAGATGAAGAAGTACAAATGGAAGAGTCCTGGTGTCTTTTGAAGCTTGATAACATTCTTTGACTTGATTTCCTAGTGCTATAAACATTTCTTGTATGTCTATCAGTCTGGGGGCTTGTGTGTTGCTGTGAGGATGGAAGCTATGACTCCAATATTTAAGATACCAGCAAGGTCACCCATGGTGGGGAGGTTTCAACTGAGCTTCCAGACTAAGACAACCTAGGGAAAAGGACCCAGCAGCCCATTCCCAAAACAATTAGCCATTGAAAACTTAATGAATAATAGAGAAAGAATGTCAGATATAGTGGCAGAAAATGAGCTCTCCAGGTTGGAAGTCACTCAAAAGATGACTGGGGAAGAGTTGCCTCCTCAAAGTAGAGTTGACTTTATGATGGGAATGGAGTAAAGCCCTAGGGACCTATATTTTCTGAGATCACAAGACTGAAAATGAAAAAGAACTGTAAATACCCATTAATAATTAGAATGTGGAATCTACATGAATCTAGGAAAAATAGAAATTGTCAGAAGTGAAGTAGAGTAAATAAACATCTACATCCTCAGCATCAGTGAACTAAAAGGGGCTCTTTGGGCAATTGTGAATCAGATAATTATATGGTCCTCTATGTTATGAATGACAACTTAAAGAGGAATGGGATTGCATTCATCATCAAAGAAGACATACCAATATTTGTCCTGAAGTATAGTGCTCTCTATGACAGAATAGTATCCACATGCCTACAAGGAAGGCCAATTAATATGACAGCTATTCAAACTTATGAACCCACTACTAGGGTCACAAATGGAGAAACTGAGTATTTATACCAGCTTCTGCAGCCTGAAATTGATTTAACATGTAATCAGGACAACTGATAATTACTTCTGATTGGGATGAAAAAAGTTGGAAACAAAGAAGGTTCAGTAGTACAAAAATATGGCCTTGGTGATGAGACAATGCTGGAGGTCATATGATTGAATTTTTTCAGACCACTCACTTTTTCATTGCAAATACATTTTGCACCAAAAGAAATGATGACTGTACACATGGAATTTACCAGCTGGAACACAGAGATACAAAGTTGACTACATTTGTGGAAAGAGGTGATGGAAAAGCTTAATATAAAAAGTCAGAACAAGACCAGGTGCTGACTGTGGTTCAGACCATGAACTTCTCATATGCAGGTTCAAATTGAAAATGAAGTAAATTAGAGTAAGTGTATGAGAGCCAAGGCAAGACAAGGCTCAGTATGTCTGATCTGAGTTTGGAGATAACCTCAAGAACAGACTTGGTGCTTAGACAATAATGATCAAAGACCAGACTAACTGTGGCATGACATCAAAGACATCATTTGTGAGGAAATCAAGTTATTAATAATATAGGAAAAAAAGAAAAAGCTAAATTATATGTCAATAGAGACACTGAAATTTGCCATTGAGTAGCTAAAGTAAAAGGAAGATATAATGAAGTCAATGAACTAAACAGAATATTTCAAAGGGCAGCTTGAGAAGAAAAATTCAAATATTATAGTGATGTGCAAAAACTGGAGATAGAAAACCAAAAGGGAAGAACATGCTCTGCTTTTTTCAGCCTAAAGTACTGAAGAAAAAATTCAAGCCTCTAGTGGAAATAGTGAAGGATTCTATAGGAAAAATATTAAACAAAGCAGGGAACATTAAAAGAAAGTGGAAGAAATACACAGAGTCACTATACCAGAAAGAATTGGTGGATGAACAACCATTTCAAGAGTTCCATATGATCAAGAAACAATGGTATTGAAGGAAGAAGTGGAAGCTGACTTGAAGGATTTGATGAAATACAAGGCTCCAGGATTTGATGGAATATCGATAGAGATGGTTCAACAAACAGGTGCAGCACTGGAGGTGCTAACTTGTTTATGCCAAGAGATTTGGAAGACAGCTACCTGGCCAACTGACTGGAAGTGATCCATATTTGTCCCTATTCCCATGAAAGGAGAACTGAATGTGGAAATTATCAAATGATATCATTTGACATCATTAACATCTCACACAAGAAAAATTATTTTAAAGATCATTCAAAAGCTAGTGCAATGTATTGACAGGGAAATGCCAGAAAATTAAGTCAGATGCAGAAGAGGATGTGGAACCAGGGACATCATTGCTGATGTCTGATGGATATTGACTGAAGCACAGAATGCCAGAAAGATGTCTTTTATGCTTTATTGATTATGCAATGGCATGCTTTGTGGATCACAACAAGTTGTGGATAACATTGGGAAGAATGGGAATGCCAGAGCATTTACTTGTACTCTGCTTTACTTGGTTCTATATTACACAGGCATTCCTGTGGTGAGCGTCCTGACAACACACCCAGTGACGAGGCAGAGACCAAAGAACAGAGCATTAGGCTAGAAAATAACACAGGTTTATTTACAGGGGAGAAGGGGATGGGAATTTGGGAGGAAGGAAAAGGGGAATTGGAAGGGAAAAGTGCTCAGCTTCTGCCTCTGCCACGAGGGTAGAGGCTCCTGGATGTTGTTGCTCTCTGGATCGAAGGCTTCACCACTTCAGAGTCCCTGATCTTGACTCTTGAAGGCTTGCCTCACAGAGTCTGGCCTCTCACAGATGCTGGTTCGTTGTTTCCCTTGAGGTACAGGTCAGGATCAAGTGGATGAGGTAGGCAGGTTAAAGCAAAGTTAAGAAGGCTAGGCTGGGACAGGCAAGGACTGGGTCTTGGGCTCTCAGGGAGGTCCAAGGAATGCTCTCCTCTTAGATGGTGTTCAGAGTGAGACCTCAAACTCTATGTTTGGGAGTTTTTGTACCCTCTAGGCTAACAGCTCTCAACTGCCCCAAGATGACAGCCAACAAATCATGGGACAGCATGAGGGTGACAGGAGGGCAGGGGCTCAACCAATCAAGATGAGGACCAGGCACAACCAATCAGGTTGGAAGGAAATCAGAGTGGGCAGGCACCATATTTGTTTACTCCATGGAAGAGGGGAAGAGTGAGAGACCTGGATGTAGGGCAAGGGTCAATGCCCAGGAAGATAGATATCCTCCCCCAGGTGGGCCAGACGGGCTCCTGGACCCTGCCATGTTCTCAGGTATACTCTACCCTCCATGGAATCCCAACATGCAGCAGCACACAAGTTATGGATAACAACAAGTTATCACAATAAGTGATGGATAACATTGTGAAGAATGGGAATGCCAGAGCACTTACTTGTCCTCTGCTTTACTTGGTTCTATAATCCATACTCACAGAAGCAGCAGTCAAGAAATCAGAAGAATAATTGCTTTGGGAAAATCTGTTGCAAAAGACTTCTTTGAAGTGCTGAAAACTAAAGATGTCTCATTGAAGACAAAAGTGTGCCTAACTCATGACATGGTCTTTTTGGTTGCACCATATGCTTATAAATGCTGGATATTGGATAAAGAAGACTGGATAAAAATTCATGCTTTTGGGTTATGGTGCTGGAGATGAATATTGAGTACACCATGGACTTCCAAACCAACAGGCCTGTCCTAGTTGAATTGCAGCCCAAGTATTCCTTGGAAGCTAGGATGGACAGACTGCATCTTATGTATTTTGGACATGGTATCAGCAGGGACCAATCCCTGGAAAAGGACATTATGTTTGGGAGAGTGTTAAGTCAATGAAAACAAAGAAAATCCTCAACTAGATGGATTGACACAGTGCCTGCAAAAATGTACTTACACATAGAAAGATCATATGCATGGCACTGTGTTGGGAATGTTATTTTCTGTTGTACATAGGGTCACTATTGTTGGACTTGACTGGATGGCACCTAACAACAACAATAATCAGATACTCGGCTTGATGTAGTGATTCATAGAAACATCTTCCTATTTCTTTCCTTATTATTTTCATTTAAAATCCACACTGTCCTTTAACTTCTAGATGAAATTGCATCTCCTTTAAGGTATCACTTGTGACATCCCCAACAAAGTATGATTTTGTTCCCTTTCATTCTAGTAGAAAACTATTTTAACTTCCTTGAAAGCACATGTCCTCCTTTTATCTAGTATATTTAAGATGTCTATTCATTGATGACAACTCCATCCCTTCCTTTTCCCCCCCTCTCCTTTTCTCCCTCCCTTATTTTTCAACATTGTAAGTAACCTCAATTCCTCACATCACAAAGCACAGGTTTAGAAGCACAATGTGCCAATATACATCTGTGGGATTATTCTTTTATTCTTATTCCTGTTCATGCTTTCTGTCTCCCTCTGTCATGATTCCCTCATTGTGCTTTAATATGAATCATAAATCATCTGGTTTTGAAAATTTTATGTCTAGAAAAGTTAGGTTGGTTCACAAGTCATTGTCTTCAAGCCATGATCTTTTCACAGAATAAATTAAGAACAATTTTCTCTCTACAATGTGGTACATGTATTATGTGGGTTGTTGTTGTTGTTGTTGTTAGGTGCCATCGAGTCGGTATCCGACTCATAGCGACCCTCTGTACAACAGGGGAAACACTATTGTCAGTGCTTCTTTGCTGTTCATAGGGTTTTCAATGGCAGATTGACTCTTGGGAGGGGGTTGCCAGGTCCTTCTCCCAAGCCTACAGCTTCTGGTGTTCCCAGGCCATCTCCCATCCAGGTACTAACCAGGCCTGACCCTGCTTAGCTTCCAAGATCTGATGGGATCAGATGCCACAGGGCTATGGCTGCAGGCGATTATGTGGGATAAGCACAATGATTTCAGTGGTAATGGGGTTGTTTTAAAATTTATTTTCATATTTGTCTAAATATGTATTAGAAAATTATTACAGGCACACTTTTCATGTTCACTGACATTATTTCTTAGATGAGAGAAAATATTGTAAAAAATATGACAAAGGAAATACTTAGGTAATGTTTGCACAATGGCACAGGGATATAAAAATGTGTAAGTGTTAGAAGATAGAACTGAAAAGTGGAAAGGTATAACCTAATCATTGGTCACATTCTTAGTCGGTTCTCTTTTTCTTCTATTCTCCACACTTTGCTGGGGCCATCTAATTTAAACAACTCAGCTGGCCCACCCCCACAAAGGTGTTACAGGCTAAGTATTTTTTTGCTCTAAAAGTACTTGTTTTTTATACTTCATGTTGTTGCAAGACGGATTTCAAGTTGCTTGTGATAGAAACCAAAAACTCGTGATAGAAATAGCTAACATGCATACACACACACACACACACACACACACACACACACACACACACACACCTGCCTTTGCACAAACTCAAGCCAAGGTACTATTGGCTATTAGCTGCTTTTCATGTTCTTCATTCTTATACTTTAAGCCTGTGCTCATGTTTCCCCCTACTAGACATTTCCTTGTCCACCTATTAAACTTTATTCAAATTTCTGCTTTCTGCTAAAGTTCTGTCTTTTCTGACTCCCTCAGCCAAGATTAAATTCTCCTTGCTCCATGCTTACATACCTTTCTATGTTTAGCCATTTTTCAAATGAGCACACTGAGTTGGCATAGTCTGCACTTTCTTCTTCCCCTGTGAACATCCTGAGAAAAAAGACTATGGTATATTTAGGAGCTTCTCCAAAGTCTGCTACATTTGGGCAATTGGTGATAATAACTTTTATTGTACATTTAGGATATGTCCAGGAACTCTCCTAAGACTGTTAGATATATTGAACAATTTAATACTTACAATGATTTTAAAGGTATGCTTTATTAAAATCCCCACTCTGCAAATGATGAAACCCATACACATTAATTACATAAATTGTCCAAGGTCAAAAAGCATAAACATTGCAGGGTTTAGATTTTCAATTCTAAGCAAAACATGATTAATTTCTTTTATTCCTTTAATCCTCAATGACTAGAATGACTAAGTTATTTGTTAAGGAGTCTTTAGGGACATTTAAAGTTAAAAACTAATTAAACAATAAAATTAATCATAGTATTTAAAAGCATTGAACCTATCTACTTACACTTCCTAAGCCAGTGACTAGAATGAAGTGTCACATTATTTCTTTGAGAGTCACCCTATAACTGATCACTTCTATTTATCTCTCACTAGATGAGTAATAGAACAGATTTTTTATTTGAAACTTTTAACCCTTTCCACTTCATCCCTACTTTAGGATGATCATTTCCATGCAACATCAAAGACTTGAGACAACTTCCATGGAGGTATTTAAAGGAGCTGAGAAATAATACCATGAAATTAAAAAGTTGAGTAGAAATTCTCACAAATTTTAGAAATAAAGAAAGAAGCAAGGAAGTATGATTTTAGGAGGAAGTGAAAAACAGAACCCTGTAATCAAAGTAGAGAAAGCATTCTAAAGTTCAGAGGCCTTTGGCCTTCTGAACCTCAGTTTTCTTAATAGAAAATGGGAACATAATAGGATGTACTAAATTATATCTGGTAAAATGACTCCTATATCTCAGGGGCTGAGTGAAACAAAAATTTGTTTCTTGCTTATGTTCAAGGTGGGTTGCCAGGGTGCTGTGCTCATTGTAATCACTCAGTATTCAGGCTGATTTTCACACCTAATTTCAAAGGGAACAGGGAATTAGGGGGTTGTAATCATACTGAATGCCCAGGAGGCTGATAGCGAGTAACACTTGGTGAATAGCACTAATTACTACCCCAGGGGATAATGATAGTGTCTATTCCCTATAAAGTACCAGTCACATAAGTACTTTTAGCTATTATGATAATAATAAGCAGTCTTATTTTCTCACAAGTTTTTTTTTTTGTCTTAAAGAGAAAAAATATAAATCCTTTATACTCAGCATGTCAAATTGAAGCCCAGGTAAATCAAATTTAATTTCTGATTGAAAGTATTACCCTAGACCTATGAATGGCATTATAAATCAATTCTTAGCAACTAGGACAAAGTTTTTTCAAAGGCCTGAAGAATATCATATATATGTATCATTTTTGCTTGATTGAAGACACTTTTTAGTTTTATCATTTTAACTCTGCATTGTATTTTATGATCAATTACATGGTAATAATTCATTAAACAATTTTGTTTCTCAAAAGCTGCTAGTAGATGACTGGTTTTATCCTAAAAATTGTGGTGTTTTAGTTCAGAACAATGAGTTAAAAATGAATATAACATCAAAAGAAATAAAAGACTTTTCACTATAATGATTCGCATGAAATAGTAAACTTGTACAGGATTAGGACTTCAGATATATAACTGTGCTGAGATTCTCTTCCCATTCTTACTATGCCAACTTTCTTTGTCTGGCTCATAAGAAATATAATGGAAATACAGTTTTTTCTGCCGTACTGAGAAATGCCTCCTGGTGGAATTTTTTAAAAAGGTAGTTATTGCGTTCTGAATCATTACCTGATAGCAATTCAATTTTGAGTGCAACAAGGAAACAGCTTCCTCTCGCTGGTGTGCAAAAGTGAAACAGCAGGGCTTTTCATGTGCAGTGTCAGTCTAAGTAAATGGCATATGTTATGAAATTGTGTCCGTGCCCAAGACATCCATTAATGGAGGCAGGCAAAGCTCAGTGATAGAAAGCAGCTGCTTTAGATAGCAGCAGGGTTTGCCAGCAACAACAGAATCAATAAGAGCAGCAATTTATAAATCACATCAAATTAAATCTGCAAACCTGTGACTGACTTAGAAACATTCTTTAATACTCCCTCATCTAAATTTTCTAACAATTATTTGATTGAAGAAACACTGAAGGGGCTGTCATGCTCAAAGTCAATCCTAAGGTGTAATAATTTATTGTGCTAGGCAGTTTTTCATTTACCTAGAAGTGTTCCAATAGGGCTGGTGTTTAGCTCAGTTGGTAGAACACTGCTCCACACTTCTGAGGACCCAAGTTCGATCCCCAGCACTGCAAAAATGGGAGAAGGATGTGGCAATCCACTCTTCAAAACAATTCTGAAGCAATCAGCATTGAAAACTCTGTAAGGGTTGCTATGAGCCAGACCTGATTCAGCTACACCTAATAAAAACAAGAAGTGTTCCAAAGCAACTGATATTCTATGTATGTGAGAATAAACTCAGGGAGCTCCACATTTTTGTGGGTTAGTGAATGGGGAGCTATTACCAGCATCTCTGATCTGTGACTTTCATGCTGCCTTATTGGGAAAGAGATTTTTCTGATCTTTTAACTCAACTTTAGGATTATGAGCCTCAAATATATTTTGTAAACAAAATAATTCTGGAGAATTTGTTAAATTTTCCAGGCCTTTCCTGTGGGCATTCCTATACATCCACACTAAAGTTGAGTCTTATGAACATAGTAAGTGGGCCTCTGTGATGCATACTGAATGGATTTATTGGTTCATAAATATGAATTCAACCATGGTGCTTATTGAAACTACACCTGGTTTACTCTTGCAAAATCACAAGATGCAGTGGGGATATTCATCTGCATTTTAAAAAAGTGCAAAGGTGACTGGCACAAACATTGTAACAGACAATTTGTAATGTAAGAATCCATAATGTAGTACCATATCATACAATTGTATAGTGAATGATCATTAAAGATATGAACAATATGATATAAACCATCAAATAACAAATCAGAAGACCAGCCAATGTTATTGAAGCCTTAGTATTGTCTATTTATAGGTTGGATATATACAGCTCCAGTTTTTGGGAATCAGATTGTCTAGGTTTGAATCCTCACCCAATTGCTTTCTAGCTATGTGAAATTAAGCAGGAAAATTCTCTGCTTTATTTTCCTTGTGCGTAAAATTGGTAGCATATAATCATTGTGTTAAGAGTGTTAAACAAGAAAAGCAATTAAACCTTATCTGTCACAGAGCAGATGTTCAGTAATTGTTAGCTTTTAGTATTTGTGTCAGGCACTTGATAATGTCATTGAGATCTCACAATTCAATGAGATAGACATTATTATCATCTCCTTTATACAAAGGAGGAAAGTGAAACACAGAGAGGTACAGTCACTGTCAAAAATCACACAGTCCATAGTACTATGGTTTCTATACACTTAGCCACTATACTTACTATAGAGCTGAAGGAAGCTTTAGGGGCTCTTAAATGCATCCACCATCTTTCTCAAAGTTCCTTGGTAGGCTAGTAGCAGTATGAGCACAGCTTGACAGTAGGAGATGACTATGAGTGGTTTCAGAGTACAATAGGAGTCCTCTTATCTACTTGTAGTGTGCCTTGACTGTGTACAAGTCACTTAGATATTCTGTGACTTCATATTTTAAATATACAAAAATATTAGGATGGTAATACTCCATGTATCTTTTTTACAGATTTCATGACAATGTATGACTTATTTATAACTGTTTAATAGCTGTTAATTCAGTATTCATTGATTTTAAATTCTATATAAGAGGATTAGGAAAGAAGTTAATTACATATTTAGTTCTGTGCTTTGGGAAGTAGAGAACATAAAAATAAAGATACTGAACTTTTTTTGTAATATCAAGTGCAGTTCCTACTTTAGACTCATCATTTTGCCTTGATAATGCAGGGGCAGCCTCCTGGGTCTTCCTGTACTTCGCCTGAAATTATATTCAACCTGTGGACAATTGGGTCAGTGGCAGGCAACTTATCCAACTGGAGCCAATTAGATATTTCCCCAGGAATGTGGACTTGGAGTCTGCATATGTGTGTTTAGGGAAAATTAGTTGCAAATTTTGAGCCAGCCCCATACACACAAGAGTAGATAAATAAGACTTACAAGTAAAAGAAAAATAGACATTCAGAAGTGGGTTGAAAACCTATTTTGCAGTAGAGAAAGTAAATTTAAAATTTTCTATGGCTTTCTGGTTACACTTCCTTGTCTGTCTTGAGCCCTGCCTGATAATCTTGTATTTCTGAGTCTGTAAAATGTCTTTCCAATAACTTTTATGCTTACACTTGTATGAAGTGCATTGACACAAAATAACCTTGATGAAGGTACTGAGATAGAAAGAGGAAGGGAGAAACTAATAGTTGTCAAGTACTTCATTTAAAAGTAAAATAGCCATAAGATACATAAATTATTATGTACATTTTAGAGATGAGGAATATAGAGATTAAGACCATATGACTTGCCTAAAATCAGACTTCCATGGATGATAGCAACATAAGTCTTTGTGACACAATATTCCAGTTTCATCACAACCTGGGCACCCACATCACCACTCAGCATCACATAAAATGTGATGCACTCAAATAATTCAAGGTCATTTTGGGGGAGCTGGGAGTGGATGATTTCTATGTATGGAGCAATGATACAATATGAACCTTAGTCACTAAAGAACATTTTATAATATAAAGGTTCTGATTTAAAAAATTATCTAAAAATAAAAACAAAGCCACTTAAAAGACATGAAGATATTCTAGAGACTTAGAAAGAAAAACTTCCAATCTTCACCTTGTTCTCACCAAAGATTTCTTTAATTTTGTTTTCCTATGAGGAATGTCTACAGCAGTAGATTTAATCAAATATCCTAGCAAATTCAATGTCATTTTGTTTCTGTTTATTTCTTTTCAGGTGGTAAAGAATTTAAAAGCACCCCTAGTTTTTGTTGTTGTTTTAAATTTAGAAGACGTATTTTTTAAACAAACTGTTTAATATCCTGGCATGGTAGGTTGGTTCCAAATACTTTTAACTGTTAATAGTGCTGAACATTTTCTCATGAAGACATATTGCTCATCTTCTGGGAGATGGTTTTACATATAATGAACAGTATACACTACTAGGGTTTTAGCATGCTAAGATATTAGGGAGAGAATACCAGATTGGAAGTGAAGCAGAGTCTAAACTAACTCTTCAGTCAGCTGCTGAGTAGCTGGGGTCTTCAATTAAAGCTGGGCCTCTAGATTTTCACCTGTGTGATACAGATGCAATAGAGCTAGTAACTGTTTTTATCTTCCAGGAAGGGTGGTAGTTTATTATATAATTCAGGTAAAATTGTTGCTATGCAATACATTCCAGATTATGTAATGATGAAGCCCATTGGATTTATATTCAGACTGACTGGATTCAAATCTTAGCCTTGCTGTTTACTAAAATAAGAGACCTTAGGTAAGCTATGTAACCTTGTAAACTATGTAACTTTGACTTTCTGAAATGGAGATAATCAGGAAAATTATATTATAGGGTAGTTTGAATATTAAATAGTGGCATTACATACAGGAAACTTAAAATAATGATTAGCTTACTTAAAATCTTAAAGTAATGATTAGAGTATGTGTGATGCCCTGAGTTCAGCCCCTGGTGCCACACATAAAAATATTGAGTAGGAAATATGGCCAAATTATAGTATATTATTTAATTTATATTTATTTTTAAAAAGGTAAAATTTCAAGAACCTGGTAAGAAAATGGTCCCATTTAGAAGACAAAAGGAAGTAGACAATCAAGGGGATTCAACTATATAAAATAATACTCAACAAATAATTGGTCAAAAGGCAATTGTCCATTATAAGATTGGGTAACATAAAAGAAAAACATAGATTGAAGCCAGATATCTCTAGGTGTATATTGTGAGTAATCCTAGGTAAATTACTTCAGTTTTTTTGATCTCTGGATTCTTTGTCTATAAAGATTTAAAAATGTGTTTGTGTATATGTATGTAAATTTACTTAGTGAGTACATGTGTGATTAAATGAATTAACATACATAAAATGCTAAACTCAGTACCTAAAACATAGCTCTTAAATTCATTAGTTTCTTTCATCATTGTCAAGTGGTTTAGATACCAAAATATTAAACCCAAGCAAAGAAAAATCCCATTAACTGGGAGGAGGAAAACATCAGTCTCTCTCTGGTCTCACAGATGCCCTCACCTAGACCATAAAGCAGGTATGCAAAATATGGGTAGCTGCTGTTAGGAGAAGAGACAGTGGCCTCTGTGAAGTTTGACTGTGATATACATTAGCAACTTTGATGGCCACAGACTCTGTCAGCTCTGATGCTGCAACATAAGCCTTTTATTTAGACCTAGGCTTTTTCAATAAATTATTTATGGGGAAAATCTCTTTCTTTTCACCATTGGACCGAAAGTTTCTTATTTGTCCTACCTCTTGTTACTCACATTTCCATAATGTTAGATTATCACAAACCAGATAAGTACATTTTTATTTGTAGCTGAATATGTATGGTAATCTCATTGAATGACATTTGCACAGCAGCACTGCACTGCTATGTATAAATAATACATCATCTTACATTTTATACATTGAGGCAAAGGAGTTTGGAATGGAGAAAGAGAAAGTGGTATTCAGTTATTTTCGTTCCGACCATTCCTTCCTTGGAAGTGCTGCTGAGTATTCTATGTGTTTTAAAATACACAAAACATGAGGGTTTTGTGTTTCTTTCAGATAATTGAACAAAATACATCCATAAAAACTTCATGATATCCTGCAGAGTACATCTTGATATACTGTTGTAGGATGACATACAAGGCAGCGCATCTGCTTATTCTCATCCGTTAATGGCAGAGAGATAGCACCCATCATCACTTTTCATTCTGTAACCTGTGGCAGCATCAATAACTGACCATGCAGGCTTTTGGACCAAATCCAGAGGCATATGGAGTAAAAGAATGGCTTCTTACCATGGTGCCCATGAAGTCCCTACCAAATGTAATTGGCCAATTTAAACTTTGTTGCCATATCTGACCAGCAAGGTTGGAGGAACAGAGGAACCTCATGCAGTGATGGCTCAAATAAGGCCACAAGAGAGACATATAATTTCCTCAGAATTAAAGCATTAGATAGAATTTAAAACCAATGAATTAATATCCACATCTCCTCAGGAAGATACATTGAGATCAGGTAGTTCTACATGTCACCAATTTTTGTTAATGACTTTACTGACTTTCTATAACATTATATATGTTAGTCAAACTCCTGCCATGCCAACCTCTCCTTATAAACCTCTAAGTTCGGTTAATTCAGTGGCAGTGACTTTCTACTTTAGACATCACATCAAACCTCTCAAGTCACTGAAATCTTAATGTGTTGGCACATCTGCCTAAGTTTGTCTCAGAGTAAATTACTGTGTATTTAATTCAGATCTCACAAATGATTTTTTAAATTAATTCATGGCCTAAAGTCCAAAAAGAGTTAAACATACCCAGATGAGTAGGGTTCATGGAGGAAGGAGCATTGATATGAGAAACACAAAGACTACTATAAACACTTGTGTAAACTGAATAATTGTAGTGTTTACTCTAACTGTTTTGTAAAAAATTTTCTATAGACAAAGGCAAACCAAGGTTTGAAGACTAAATCTCATATAATTTGGCAAACAGCTCTAAGAAAAAGAACACACATTGCATATATGCAATTAGGTATAAGGCCTTAGAAGGAAGGGCTATTCAAGTAAAAGAAAAGACACTTAAGCATCATTGATTTCACAGTAAATCTCTGATTCTGGTAAGCTAGGAACAATAGTGTTGTTGTTGTCATCAGGTGCAATTGAACTGGGTTCAACTCATAGTAATCCTATTTACAACAGAACAAAACACTCCCTGACACTGTGGTATGCCCAGCACTCTGTTAGTTCTTCTCTGCTATTTATAGGGTTTTTGATGGCTGATTGTTTCAGGAGTGGGCTAGTAGGTCCTTCTCCCATTTTTGCAATGCTAGAGATAGAACACAGGGTTTCAGAGTGCACAGAGCAAACACTTTACCAATTGAACTAAACCCCAGCCCCAGAAGCAATAGTAGTAACTTGGATATACATTTGTAATAGAATGAAAACTTGAGTAAATGGTTGGAAATGTTCCCATACTTTAACAAAAGGGGCTAGAAGCAATTCCATAGACCTAATGTAGAGGAGAGGCAAATTTAGCCCCATGGGGAAAAAAAAACTATCTTGTGTGTGCATACGAGTAAAAGAGAGTGATGTTACAATGAGAATTTTTTTTGAAGACAAAACATACAACCCAAGGATTTTGTGCTTTTCTTTGCCTCAGGCCAAGTGGTTAGAGAAAAAAGAAAAATTCTTATACAGGTAGGGCTCTCTGCAATAATGGAGACTAACAGGTCATACCATAGCTGTTTACTTGCAGAGCTAATTACTACAACTCTTTCTATTAGGGCTAAGTACAAGAAAATTCTTGAGGGCACACCCAAGTAAGATTTTTCTTATTTTCTTCTCATCTCCTTCCTATTCCTTACCTCACAATGTCTCTGCAGTAGAGATAGACATCCTTACCTGGAAAAGTCTGAAGGAATTGTAGGTGGCTGGCACATCTGGTGATAGCAAAGGAAGGAGAGATAGCAGCAATGAAAATGGCTTGACCTTTGAGATTTTTTTATACAGCAAGAACGGGCTCTGCGTGTGTGTGTGTGTGTGTGTGTGTGTGTGTGTGTGTGTGTGTGTGTGTGTGATTTAGGCTAATAGACAGGACTGAGTCGTATTGAATGGCCCCTCAATGTTCAATTGAGGGCAACTCAGGAGAAGAGGAGAAGAAAAGACAGGGCATAGGAATGAGGTCAGCTATATGGGGTACTGTGTGTGTCAGAATGGTGGAGACTCCAGTACCCTATCAACAGTCTCCAAAAATCCTATCCACAAAAGACCCAACATTTGTATCTCTCACTCAGCAGTCACCAGAGAGATACAACCAGTACTAACCAAGTAAAAGAGTTTTGTTTGTTTCCTCCTCATGATCTCCTTTCCTTTACCTCACAATATCTGTTGAGTAGAGAGAGACCATATTAAAACCAATCTTTCCTTTTGTTTCTAAGCATTTGGTCAACCCGGAACTGAGGTAGGAGGAAAATGTTTGAGTGGTATGATAGATTAGTTTTGACTTGGATTATAATGGATATCTTAGTTCTCAAGAATGGCACTCTTCTAATATCCAGAACAAAAGTAATTTATTTGTCACAGATATCACCCAGAAAGAAGCAATGAAGATCTCCCAGAGTATATTTGAAGGCTCTAGTGGTAGGAAAAAATTGCTTTCTGACTGTATTCTATTAAGTTCAGTACATTTATTAAACAAGTTAGACATCTTTAATTTACTTTAAAAAATCTTTTTGCCATGTAGCACTCAATTACATCAGGTTTTCTTCTCCAATTGAGCTATGTTCTATTGTTGTTATGGTGAAAACTCATATATAAATAAAGTCATGTAAAAACTACTGTTGAAAGTATAATATACAAACTTTTAGTATGTTTTTCTACACTGTGTAGAGAACATTTTGTCAAAATCCTTCCACTGAAGAATTGAAGATGTACTCTTATTCTTTATTAAAATAAGAAAGGATTAAATTTACTTATAACACCAACTCTCATTTCCTTCCTTCACTTTGGCTAGTTCAAATATTGTCAATTTCACTGGAATTACAATGCTACAAGATTTTTCAAGTGTATTATATTGTAGTCTTATTATGCACAGGAGATTTTGAAGGAAGTGGCTATATTAACAAAAAATTTGGTTCAGGACAGCGATTCAAAAGAAAATGTCATTCACTAATGTTTATTGCTCTTGTATATGAGTGGTATTATAAATGTGAACTGTAGATTTTACCAGTTAATACCTCTGATTTTTCACTTGTTCAAGGACATCCACTTATTCAAATCTTTTTTTTTTTACTTTCCTCCAGGATTTTTTAAATGTAAGTACCAAAATGGAATTTTTAGTAGTAACCATTACTCTTTGGTGTCACAAAGTTTGATTCCATTTAAGTACATTAAGGAGTGACATAATATAATCACCATTAAAACAAACAAGAAAATCTTAAGCCCACAATTATACCATATGAGTCATTAGGATGAGGATTATCACAAAGATGATGTCAGTCCATAATACCATAGCTGATATTTTTATGGATCAATTATTGATTCAAATTTTATTCATGTAAATAATTTCATTTTATCCTCATGACAACTTCATGTGTAACAAGTTGTTGGTTTTATATGGCTTTTATAAATTTGGGATTTGATGTTTTGATAGGATAAATTTATTTTAAAAATGAAAGCTAGAAATTGATACAGCCATTTCTCACATTGAATCGCATGAGCTTTAAAAATTGTTCCATTCTCCTATTTTTTTACAATTGCAAGTATGTCTGCTTTAAGGATTACTCTAAGCAAGGAATATTAAGCAGGAACAAAATTATACACAAGGCCATGGACTAACTAAAAGTATTGAGATTTGTACAAAGAGAATATATCTGAATATTTGCTGGTGGTCTTTGACAATAGAGAGAAGGAAATTTTCATATCATTTAAAATAAGCCTTGAAGAATTTAGTGATTTCTTAGAAGTGGAGGATCAAGTAGGAACATTTTACTACAATAGAACAGTGAAATGAAGGCTAAGGAGATCTGTTTTCCCAAGCTAAGAATAAAAACAAAACTACAAGATGTACATTTTAAAAAAAGAGCTGTCAGAGGAAGCATTTCAGATGTCTGTGAGGTCATTCCTTGTGGATCCCTGGCCAAAGGTTAGGTTGCACATGTATAAGGTGAGTTCTTTGCGGGCTAGTGAAATACTTCTACTCTGAAGCTGAACATTGAATATGATGCCAGGGGGAAGGCAGTGCTGGGACCTGAGATTGTGTTTTTCTAAAAGAAGTTGTTCTAGCCCAACCAGAATAGAAAGCCCTCACTCAGCACCTTCAACACTCAATATAGACCAAAGAAAGGATATGTTTTTATGGTCCTGAAGTTCAGACTCATTCTTACAGGTAGGAAGTACTCTAAGGCTAAGTTCTAACCAAACTAGATCTCTAATAAAGAAGAAAACCAAGACTGGCAACAGCAAACAGATGTGTCTGCAATTTAAATTGCCTGTCAAAATTTTCTAAGTACTGCTTAAAAGACAGCATAAATTCACTGGGCGTGGTCGTGCACTCCTGTAATCCCAGCAAGTTGGGAGGCAGAGGCAGGAGGATAGCAAGTTCAAGACTAGAGGCAGTTTGCATAATTTAGCAAGACCTTGTCTCAAAAAGTAATAAAATGGGCTGAGGGTGCAGCTCAGTGGTATAGCACTTGCAGAGCATGCAAGCTCAAGGCCCTGGATTCAATTCCTAGTGCAAAAAAAAAAAAAAAAAAAAGAATAAATTAGCTTTCCTTCAACAACATATGACTCAAAATGAATTATAAAAAATGTAAATTAGTAGATATCTGAAGAGATAAGAAAATGTAAAACATTGCTGAATATTTTTAAAAGGCAATAAATATAAATGTTGGAATTACCACAAACACATTAAAGCAATTGAAAGGGAAAAAGTGGTCATAAGAGTGAACAGATAAGAAATCTTAGTACAGTAACCAAAACTATATGATGAACTACACAGAAATTCCAGAATTGAAAAAATAATATGTGGAAAATGACAAGAATTGACAATCTACTCTGAAAGCTATCTGCCATTGAAAACCCTTTGAATAGCAGAGAAGCACTGACATATTGCCAGGCATGGCACAGTGTTGGGGATTGTTTCATTCTGCTGTACATAGAATCACTATGAGCACCTAACGAGAACAGAGGCAGGAAAAGAAAGGGATATTAAATGTGAAACAGATTCACTAGAAATGATCTAATTTGAAAGACACTGTGAAAACATGGAAAAAAACAAAAAGAAAACTTATGAACAGAGCCTCAGTGAACTGTAGTTAATTTCAAGCAGTGTACTTTAGTTAATTAAGTCCTAGAAGGACAGGAGAGAGAGAATGATTGATAAACATATTTGAAAATCTCAAAATTTCCCTAAATTCAATGTAAATATCAAATTACACACTAAAGGTCATTGATTCCTAATTTCAAGAATGGAAAATACAAAGAATATTGCACAGTGATACCCCATAAATTGCTAAAACCTAAAAATGAGGAAAAAATCTTAAAAGCAGACAAAGATGAGGAGAGTTTAGATATAGAGAAACAACATTATGAGGGATTGCCAACTTCTTATTGGAAAAAATAGGGGCAAAAGTCAATGGACCATCTTCAAAATGTCCCACATAAGCAACTGTCAACCTAAACTTTTATAAGTAGTGCAAAAATCCTTAAATGTAGGAGAGAATTAGAATAAATATTTCATATAAATTACAGTTGACAGATTGAGAAAATTGTCAGTAGCACTTTGCATTTTTAAAAATGTTGAAGAAGCTTTTGAGGTTGAATATAAATGAAAACATTGGAAACTGATTCTAAAACGAATAAAGAGCATAGGAAATGATAATTTTGTGGGTAAATATAAAATGTATTTTTTCTGTTAATTTTTCAATAAATAAGTGAATAAAGCAAAATATATAATATTGTAATGCAGTATTTGTTTCTTTCTTTTTTTTTTTTTTGTGGTACTGGGGGTTGATCCCGGGGCCTCACGCCTGCATGCTTTGCAAGTGCTGGACCACTGAGCTGCACCCCCAGCCCTTTTATTTTATTTATTTTTTGCTTACTTCCTGAGACAGGGTCTCACTAAGTTACATAGACTTCCTCTAGTCTCGAACTTGCAATCCTCCTGTCTATGCCTCCCAAGCCGCTGGGATTACAGACGTGCGCCACCACGCCCAGCTAGTATTTGTTTCTTAATCAGATACAAAATATCTAAACAGAGGACCAAAAAAAGAAGATAAGTGAAATTTCATTATTGTTCTAACATTTTACAGTAATTCTTTACCACAGAAGCTAGACAAATTTGATGTTAAGATATGCATCATCAACCTTGGAAAGAAAATTAATAAAAAGATATGCAGCTTAAAAAGTCTATAAAGAAGATAGAATAATTAAACATATTTAACATCAAGGAAGTCAGGAAAGAGAGAGAAAACATAACACAGTACCATGGGAGCATTTGTTATTCTTAGGTGCCATGAAGTCAGTGTCCAACTCATAACAACCCAAACAGATGAAACATTATTGTGCTTCTTTGTTATTCATAGGTTTCTAATGGCTGATTGTTTTTTAGAAGTGGGTTCCCGGGCCCTTCTCCCAAGCCTATAGCACCTGGTGTTCCCAGGTGGTCTTCCATCCAATTGCTAACCAGGCCCAACCCTGCTTAGCTTCTGAGATCTGATGGGATTGATTGCCACAGTGGTACAGCTGCAGGCATGGGAGCATAGGTTACAAAATAACTAAATTAAATCAAAATTTGTAAATAATAACATTAAGTGTAAGTGGACTAAACAATGCAATGAAAAGGCAGAGATGGTCAGACTGAAAAACAATGCAACTCTCAAGTTTTTATAGTTTCATGCGTCAACAATTTAAATAGAAAGATATATACAGGTTGAATATAAAATGATGGAAATATATATTAAGCAAATATTAGACATAAAATATACAATATGCTTATAATAATATCAAATTTGTCTTAACAATAAGGTGTATAGCAATGTTTAAGAATCCCAAAATGATTAGTCTTAAAGAAGATAAACCTAATAAGAGAGCTACATAGTAACATTAATAAAACCATAACAAAACTAAATGGATAAATAGAAAAATTCACATTCAAAATTTTAGATTTCAACACTTCATTTTTAGTAATGACTAGAGCACTTAGACTAAAATTAATAAGAAAAGACAAAGTAATGTAGAAGAATTGAACATGCAATTGTATGACTTGATTAAGATATACTTATATAATATTAAACCTAATAATATCTGTTCTATCTGGACACTTTCATGAGTATCACACTAGAGCAGTATACAAATATGTCAGGACAATCTGACTGAAAGAGCAGTAAGTGACAAATGTGCTGGAGGTCTTAGCAAGACACATGCAATCCTTAGGCCAGGAAATAAGCTTCATAAAGATGCCATGGTTTGCCACTTCTCTGCCTTTTTAAAAACCCAGTGGTATGGGGTATTTTGAGATATCTCTTCCAAAGTAGAGATATCCCTTTCTGTAGTATCCTAAAGGGAAAGCATGAAAACTACAACATTTCTTTAGATTATGGGGGAAATAGATTCCATGCGCAGAGATATTCTATTTTTCTACTTAGTGAGTGACAAGGAAGGTGGCTGTCTTTGAGGAGAGCCCAGATCAGGAAAGGCCTTTGTAGGAGGTTTTGGCTACAGTGCAATCCACCCTGCCACTTGGACTACAAGATCCACTACATCCTAAGATATCAGAGGTATCTGTGTTGGAAGAAGTTCCTGTACAGATTTATGACAAACCCAAGTAGGAAACTAACACCTAGTAAACTAGGTCAAGTCATAGCATCTACAGAAAAAATACTACTCCAAAACCTACTATTGGCATGCTATTGGATATGGCAGAGAAAGAACCTCTGATATCTGGAGACCATGTAGCTAGTGTGGTAAACAGCTGCTGCATTATACCCCTATTCAGAGGTGATCTTAAGACAGTGGTGAGGGCAACCTTTCCGACAGGCTGAGCTTCAGGTAAATACACTTGACCACCCATTTTGTTTGACAAGAACAGTATCCTGAGATTATAATATATGTGGTGTGATCAAAAGATACAGTAAATGTTTAAATTGAAAAATTTATTAAAGATACATTGTCATTAATCTCTCCCAAAATATTCCCTCTGGATTCAAACACACTTTTACCCTTCTGCCAATTTTCTGAAGCAGTTCTAGAAGTTCTCTTTTGTGAGTGGTTTTAGGTGTGCTCTTGTGGCTGCCTCAATATCCTGAAGCAATTCAAACTAGTTACCTTTTATGGCCATTTTGACTTTGGAGAAAAGCCAGAAGTCACTAGATCTGGTGAATAAGGTGGATGAGGAAACACTATAATGTTTCAATTTGTCAGAAATTGCTGTGCCAGAAGGAATATATGACATGGCACATTATGATGGAGGATTAAACTAAAGGCAATCATGAAAGAGGACTTCCAGAACTGCTTCAGAATGTGGCAAAAATGATGGAATAAGTGTGTTTGGAGCCAGAGGGAATATTTTGATGGGGATTAATGGCAATGTGTCTTTTACTATAATAGATATAAAAAAAATTAAACATTCACCATATTTTTAAATCACACCTTGTATATTCATATGGAATTTTAAAGGACTTGACTGATTGTTAAGAGTAGAATTGGAAGATTAGGGGTAGAACATAGAGGAGAGAGAAGTGCTATAGGAGAAGCAGAAAGAGGGAAGATCCAGAGACCATGCATGCACCATGGAGTAGGGCTAAACTCCTAAGGAATCAAAATGACTTTGGTCAGTTTACATCAGCTAGCTTTTCATTGGCAACTTCAGTGCTGACACAATGAACACATAAAGGTACTTTCTATGGTAGCAGGAACAGATGCTATACATAGGCCCCATAGCATATGGTCTATGAATGAGTTAGATTTTGCTGCTGTCCAACTACCAGCACAGAAACTCTGTGGAGTTCCCAATATGGCACCATCCTTTAAGGCAGGGTTATTTGATGCTTTGGAAATGATATTACTTCCTCTTGATTAGAATCAACACATATTCTGGGATGGGAGTTTTCTGTCTTCCTTATGTGTTCTTACCCAGTAGCATTTCCTGGGTCGGCTTGAGTCATAGATTAACATGGAGAAAATGAATTATCTATCTTTAGTTGTCTGTCTCTTATATAGGCTGAGATCAAAATTTGTACTCACAAGGTTTAATGGTTAGTTCTCTTAAGAATAATGGTTCTTCAGGAGTGGGGAATCAGGGTTATGCCGAGAAATGAAGTGACCAGTGATACATCTGCAAAAAAGGGAAACTCTGGATCTTAGAATAGATGTTCAAAATTTGCCTGTAATAAGCACCACATCCTGCTAGGTCCACATTGTCACCAAAAAGCATTCATCAATTTGTTAGAATAATAAGTTTAAAAAATAATTCAAATTAGAATAAGTAAATACTAAACTAACATTTGTAAGCTTTTTAGAAACTTTTACTTCCACATTGGTGAGAAAATAGGTTAGTTTTCTATCAAGGAATAAACATCTTTTAGCCAAGTTCAGGATATATATCTTTTTCAAACTTCTATTTTTTTTTTATTCAGACATAAATCTCTTTTTAGTAATTTAAGAACTGACTAGTGACACCTAGGTTTGCAGTTGTTAGGAACAACTTGCATCTTCATGTTTTATATAAATTCTCTCATTCTATGTCTCTCAAGACTCTAGGAAAATAGAATACACTGTTGCTGTTCCAAACCAGATAAAAATATGTTGAATTCAAAAGGTTGAGAAGGGATTTATTAGGGAGAAGATCATGCTGTGTTTTATGATTCACTGTAAATTCTGTGGTTACAGCTTATCAGGGCAAAGTGCCCACTCAACATTATTAAAAGTTTGATATTGTCACTTTCCCATTATTATAGAATCTAGTAGACAGAATGGTATTTCCCCAGAGACTATCCTGAGTACTGCATCATTGCTGGTTTATTTCTATTTATGGTGGTGTCAGTTGTACACAGGGCTTGCTTATTTCTAGATATCATAATTGAAGAGAGGCATGCTCTCTGTGCTCATTAATAAGAAAATATTCTGTCACTTGGCATATTCAAAAGTGCTCATTTTTTGTAAATACTGAGCTTGGATACCAATATTTCACAAAGCTACCATCTTGCCTCTTTTTCTTCACTCTTTCTCTCTGTATGTATATACATATACATATACATATACATATACATATACACTCTTTCTCTCTGTATGTATATTCACATACATTGTAGAAAACCAGGTGCTGTGGCACACACCTGTACTACCAGCAATTCTAGAGGCTGAGGCAGGAAGATTGTGCGTTTGAGGTAAAAGGCAGCTTGCTCAATTTAGCAACACCCTGTCTCAAAACAAAAAATAAAAAGGGGCTGTGGGTGCAGCCCCATGATAAATCACTTTCCCAGAATCCATGAGACCCTTGGTTCAATCACCTCATTACTACAAAATAAACAAACACAAAACATAAAATGAAACAAAGTAAAACAAAAATACAACTAATGAAACAAAAAATCCCCCCAAACAAAAAACAAAGCAAAACATCCATGCAAATAAAAGAAAAATCTAGAGAGTCTCTGTAGTAAGGTATTTATTCACTTAATTGATCAATTTCATCCAAGTTAGTAAATGGAAACAATATATAAGAATAAAAATAAATACATTCTAGTTTAATAGAGTACAGTTTTATTTTTCTTTCTAAACAATATATCAGAATGTTGGGGTTAAAGTTTTTAAATTGAGTCAATTAAGACATTAAATTGGCTGCAAATATGTGATTTAGTTGGTAGAGATTTTTGTTACTGAGCACTATAAAAGTAGATATGAATGTTTTATGAAGTAATAAATCCATGATGTATTTTAATGCAGAAAATACTAAACTGAATGCATAATTACCACAATATGTTGAAATGAACTCAAATGAAGTCAATCATTGGGTTAAAATATTTTCATAGCTCTGAAAATGCAATGTCAGCCAATATTTTTAAAGGCAAAAGTTTTGTTTTTATTAAATGACTAAGAACTGGGAAATCTCAGATTAGAAACATGTTTTTTTCCTAGAGGGCTAATTATGGTAAAGAGAGAGAGAAAAATACACAAAATACAGGATGCAACTATGTGAATATATGAAAAATGGGAGGAAGGATATATCAATGAGAGTTTAACCTGTGATTGCATATGATTGTCATTGCATATTAATTAAAATTTCCACATTTTGTCATTTCTTTAGTTCATAATGTTCTGTAAAATGTGTAACATGATGATGTGTAAACAAAAGGGATTTAATAGATGTGCAATGGTTGTAGCAAATGACTTATTACTCTGTACCCCATCAACCTTTGTAAGTAAAAATAATTAATAAAAACTTCATTTTCTTTCTGATAAATCAATCTGCCATTGAAAACCCTATGAATGGCAGAGAAGCACTGACAATAGTGTTTCCCCTGTTGTACAGAGGGTCGCTATGAGTCGGATACCGACTCGACGGCACCTAACAACAACAACAACAACAGGTAATTTTTTCTGTATCTCAAATGACCAAAAAAATTGAGAGAAGTATAATACTTCATGACTTGAACATTTTATCAAATACCAATTGTAGCCATAAATAACATTTTAATGGGACACAGCCATAATTTATTTGTTTACATGTTATCTAAGACTTCTTCTGTCTTATAATAGCAATTCTGAGTAGTTGCAATGGAGACAAAGTGGTCTTTACAGCTTAAAATATTTAATATCCAGGTTTTAGAAAAAAAAGTTTGCTAACTCTAGGTTTTGTAGATGAAACATAAGTTGCAAAGTACTTAGATGGGGTTTAGCTCAGGTAGTAGAGTGCTATTCTATGTTTTCTTAGGCCCTGGGTTCTATCCTCAACACAGCAAAAATGGGAGACGTGGCAGTCCACTTCCAAAACAATCAGTCATTGAAAACTCTATGAATAGCAGAGAAGCACTGACATAGCACCAGACATGGCACAGTGTCAAGTAGTGTTTCATTCAGTTGTAGGTAGGGTTGCTATGAGTCAGATCCAACTCTATGGTATCTGACAATGACAATAACAAATGTATATCTTAGGTACTCTCCTTACTATTGAAATTTCAGGAAAAGTTACTTAGCACTAATTAACCTCAGTTTTCTCATCTGTGATATAGTAATACCATCAGCCTAGTTCTTTATGTAGTTTATCTCATTTGAACTCTGAGGTCAATACTCTAGACTTTAAATTACTTCCACACTTTATTCTTTCTAATCAGTCCAATGAAGCAATGGCTAACAGATATATTTTATTGTGGTATTAGCTCAGAGATAAGTCATGACACAGCTGCTAGTCAAGGGTGCTTCACATTCAACTGAAACTATTTAGATTAATCTAACTGAGCAAACATTCCATTACATAAGTATATATATTTTAGAGCTTGAGTTTTTAGGGTTTGAAAAGATATGTATCTGCGTATATGGTTTATAATGTATTCAGTCTACATATAGTAAGTTATACACATTTTATTATAAAGTGACTCCTTTAAAGTAATGTTAGAAAAATTGCCATACCATCTTAGTCTATTTACAAAATAACTCCCGTTTATCCAAAGGCCTAAATCTGAAAGTTACAGCTATATGATAACAGATAAATGTAGCAGAACTTCTGTAGTCTCCATTTTCATAATTTGTTGAACAATTTTATTCTTACTGTGCCATTGCACCTAAAATATCAAGTATTTTTCCAGATAGGGGCCACTTTTAAAAATATTTAACAATAATTGTTAGGGCACTGTAACATACTTACCTTAAGATTGCTTTAAATAGAACACTTTTTATGTTTTATGCCAATTCTTAAGTACCCATTTATCTAACATTAAGAAAATATCTAACATTAAGAAAAAATTTTAATTACTCTTTTAGCTTTTATTTGTACCTTCTTAAACCTCCAAATATCTCATGTTTTATTTTGTTGACGTTGTTCTTTTATTCTCCTCTCTCTCTCTCTCTCTTTCATTCTAGATAGGTAGATACTGATATATATATATATATCTACAACTATAGACTGATATGGAGAAAGAGACTTTGAGAAAGGAATATCAATATCTATATCAAGAATGGAGCTGATAAATAACAAAATATAATTTATATCTGGAATTAGAAAAAGAAACATTAATGTTTTAATTTTCAACTCAAAATAATTTTATTCATTGACAATAGTTTTTGGGGCATCACCCTGCCACTGGACTTGCTCCAGCCGTGAGTGGGAACCAGCCCAAAGACCCACTGTCTGGTGAGGGTGAGCCGGGCACTGGGGAGCCGTGTCTCCTGGAAAGGAGGCTTATGCCCACAGCTATTCTGAGAAACCTTGAGAAAGGCAGGCTCAGAGATTTATGCTCACAGTGGCTTCTTGCTTCTTTCTTGCAGTGAAGACACTGACTCCAAGTGCTCAACTCAACACAGCTCTTTATTGCCTCGTTCTGGTTGATGTAAGGACCCTGACTGCTCTGTGCACCATCCTTATATCCCCTTCAGGGGCCAATCAGGCACCAATCAGAGATTGCCACTCCATATGGGCCTTGGCCAATCAGGGGAGATACACAAATTTGGGTTTGTAAAAAGGACCAATCAAAGGTGGTTCTTGAATGGTCCAATCAGGAGCCATTTGGTGGTTTGGAAACAGCCAATCAGGTGTTGAGGGGTCTAAGGAGAGGAGTTAGACTTGAGCTCCATCTTTGGAAGTTGGACACCCAGGAGTTTCTGGATGTAGGGCAAAGGTTACTGCCTGGGAACAAGCCTCTGACCTCCAAGTGGGCCAGGTAGGCCCTGGGGCAAACTGCCTCTCTAGGCAGTGCCCTACAATAGTTGTAATGTAGTTAGATTCATTACAATGATTTTCTAAAATGTATGATAGAAATCATAGTCTGTTAATTGATAAATAATTTTGTATTATATGTCACACTCATGGCTTATAAATTCTATGTGTATTAAATTAGGTATAATAATTTCACATTTTATATGTCATGTGCATTTTACATATACTAATAAGTTTTACATTCCTTGGAATCAAGAGTTAAAATGCTGGAATTTCCTATTGATAAGTGTTTTCAACTTAATTCATTTAGTGCTTATTAATTTTATAAAGCATACACAATGTTTACTGTGTATTTCTCAGTATGTTGTTGTTAGGTGCTATTGAGTTGGTGTCCAACTCATGGGGACCCTATGTACAATAAGCAAAAAACTATTGTCAGTGCTTCTCTGCTATTCATAGGGTTTTCAATGGCTGATTTTTGGGGGGCAGTCATTTGCAGAAAACCTTATGAGGGCTACCCTGAGTTGCAACTGACTCAATGGCACCTAACAACATTTCTCAGTCTATATGGATGATACATCATTTTCTTGGTCCTCAATGGGTATACTGTCAAAGAGGACAAATGGAGGTAAAAGTCAAACAAACATAGTATAATTATAAACACAAATCTGAACTATTAAGAGTTTAGTTCCAGACCACCAAAATAAAGCAAGTCACATGAATTTTCTGCTTTCTCAGTGCATAGAAATTATGTTTATACTATCTATAGTCTGTTAAGCATGGAATGGCATTATGTCTAAGAAGTTTTAGTACAAAATATCCTAATGATTATCTAAACCTTCAGTGAATCCTAATCTTTTTGATGGTACAGGTTCTTGCTTCAACTGTTGATAACTGTTGACTGATTAGTGTCATAGTTTCTGAAAAGGTTGGAGTGGGTAGGATAATCTCTCTCTCTCTCTCTCTCTCTCTCTCTCTCTTAGTTTCTCTCTCTCTCCTCTCTCTCATTCTTGGTGCTCAGGATTGAACTCAAGGGTTCAGTCTGCTGTGCAAGTGTTTGACTAGTAAGTTATATTCCCAGCCCATATGGTGATTTCTTAACCTAAGACTACAATATGATTTCAAAAAAATCATAGTACACTTCATAAATGTCTACAATTATTGACACATGCTGATCAGAAAGTTTTTGTATGTTCCTACAAGAGATGGAAATGTTAACAACCTGGATTTAATAATTGCACAGTGTTTATAGGAAATAAATTATCATTCTGTGCCCCATAAATATGTTCAATTAAAATACCAATTAAAAAATAAAGCAGCAATAAAGTTTGTTACATAGATGACTTTTCTTTTCATAAGATATTTCTCTGTGACAGGCAATGCTGTTTCATATCAAATTTCCACAGTAGAACTTGTTTCAAAATTGGAGCCATTCATCCTAAACCCTAGTATGCCTTATCAATTAAGTTTATATAATTTTTAAAATTATTCTCTTATACAGAGGGTTGCTACGGGTTGGACCTGACTCTATGGCACCCAACAACAACATTCTAAATATATTATCATTTCAAAAATGTCACAATATCTCCACCAGGAGAAGATTCCATATACAGAAACTATCTTCTTTGTTCATGCTAATAAGCAATTTCTCATCATTTAATGTTTCATCAAGAGATTGTTCAGTCACACCTTCAAATGCCACTTTTAATTCTAGTTTTCTTGCTATTTTCGCCATATCTGCAGCTATTTTCTGTACTGAAGTATTGAACTCCTAAAATCATCCAGGAGAGATAGAACCAACTTCTTTCAAACTCCTGTTACTGTTGATCTCTTGACCTCCTCCCATAAATCAGAAATCTTCTTAATGGCATCTAGAATAGTGAATCTTTTCCAGAAGCTTTTCAATTTACTTAGCCCAGATCCATCAGAGGAACAAACCACTATCTATGTCAGCTATAACCTTATAAAATGTGTTTCTTAGATAAGACAACTTGAAAGTCAAGACTATTTCTTTATCCATGGGATGCTGAATGAATGGTATATTAGGCATGAAAGCAATTTTAATCTTATTGTAAATCCTGTCCAAGCTCTTGAGTGACCAGGTGTATTGTTAATGAGTAGTAATATTTTGAAAGGAATCTTTTTTCTTTTTCTGAGCAATAGGTCTCAACAGGGGGCTTAAAATATTCAGTAAATACATGTTCTGGCATTTAAGCATTGAAGTTCTGCTTACAGAGTGCAGGCAGAGCAGATTCAGTATAACATTTAAGGTCTCTAGGCTTTTCAGAATGGTGGATAAGAATTGGCTTCAACTTAAAGTGACTGGCAGCATTCAACCCTAACAAAAGAGTCAACCTGTCCTCTGAAGCTTTAAAACTCTGCTTTGACTCCTCTTCTGTAGCTATGAAAATTTCTAGATTTCATCTTCTTCCAATATAAGATGAATTTGTCTGCATTCAAAATCTGTTGTTTAGTGTATCCACTTTTATCAGTTATTTAAGTAAGAGCCTCTGGATTACTTGCAACAGTTCCTGCATCACTACTTGATGCTTCTCCTTGTATGGAGATAGCGTCTTTCTTTAAACATCAGGCAACTAACCTCTGATAGTTTCAAACTTTCATCCTCTAGCATTCTTGCTTCTCTCAACCTTCATAGAATTAAGGGGAGTTAGAACCTTGGTCTGGATTAGGTTTTGATTTAAGGGATGGTTGTAATCATTTTTATCTTCTATCTAGATGGATAAAATTTCCTCCATATCAGCAATAAGACCATTTCACTTTATCATTATTAGGGTCGGAAAAAGCACTTCTAATTCCTTCAAAACCTTTTCGTTTGCATTCACAGATTGGTTAGCAGGAACAAGAGGCCCAGCTTTTGGCCTCTCTTGGCTTTTGAGGTGCCTTGCTTTCTAAGCTGAATCAATGCTAGCTTTGGATTTAAAGTGACAGATGTGACCTTTCATTTCACTTGTACACTTATGGACAATTTTAGGGTTGTTAATTGACCTAATTTCAGTACTGTTGTGTCTGACGGAATAGGGAGGAAAGTTAGGGGAATGACTGGTCAGTGAAGCAAACAGTACACTCACATTTATTGGTTAAGTTCATTATTTTTTATGGGCATGATTTGTAGCACCCCAACAATTATAATAGCAACAGAAAACATCAGTCATCACAGATCACAATAACAGTTATAATTATAACAAAAAGGTTGAAATATTGTGAGAGTTACCCAAATGTAACACAGAGACACAAAATGAGTTCACAGTAGAAAAATGGTGCCTATTAACTTGCTCTACTGCATTGTTACCACCTTGAATTTGTAAAGCATGCAGTACCTATGAATCACAATAAAGAGAGGCGCATTAAAGGAAGGCATGCATGTAGATATATTTGAAAGTATATTATATATGGTAAATATGAGGATAACAGGAAGAGCCTATCTGTGTGTACTATGGTTTACAAAAAAAAAAAAAAGGCTTTTTTTTTTTTTTTTTTTTTTTTTTTTTTTTTTTTTTTTTTTTTTTTGGTACTGAGGGATTGTACCAGGGTCTTGATCTACCAAAGAGCTATACCTCAGCCCTATTTTTATTTTTTTATCTTGAGATAGGATCTCACTAAGTTACACAGGCTGCCTCTGGCCTTCAACTTGTGATCCCCCTGCCTCTACCTCCTAGGATTACAGATGTGCACCATCTGGCTTGGCTTTCTTTACTTGCTTTCTAAAAAAAAACCTACAGATTTTATATAAGTAACTAAATGTTGTACGTATGATGTTTTTGTTGAAGTCAACAAAAATATGGAGCTAATGTAGTTTATATCAATCACTTTTTAAAAAAATATCTTTAGACTTATAGCAAATGTTCCTCTGGCCATCATTTTACCAGTGTAACTTCTAACAAAGTTGATGGTGCATAAAGAGGATACAGAATGAATCTTTGAAAAATTGCAATAATATAATGATGATGTAGGAAAGCAATATTGAAACTTTATTGGGAATTAGATATTTATCCATATATAGTTTTCTTAGGCTTTTTGTTAATATGGTTTTCTTTTTCTTTTTAATTTCTTATTATAAGATGTGAATACTCCAAAAAGGCTATTTCTATATATAGTCCATTTTTAATTGAATCAATTATTGACTTAACCTGCAGTTGTATGATTTCTCTTTTATGCACCTGGAAATCCTGTTTTATTCAATAATTTCAAAGGAATGATTTAAAGATACAGGCTTTACTGGAATGTGTGCCGAGAAGTATTTTATATAAAGAACAGCAGTCTTTGTATTTCAGGCTCTTTTCATTATGCTGAGATGCAGAAGTTATCATTTAAATAAAGTAGAAAGAGAACCTGTTCACTGTCTGGAAGTCATAGACTGAGGCTATGGACTTCTTGTGAGGGGTCTCTTGTATATTATTTGAATAGAATGAATCAGGTGAAATATGGGGAAATATAAGATAAATGAAATTGGAAAAAAGATAAAATACAAAGATGATACCTATATTTTTTGGTTTTTAACAACTGTCATGGTTGGGATATATTATAAATACAGTGAAAAATGTGCACAGCATATTCTGTAGTTTACAAGTAATTTAGTGAGTCAAAGTAATAGCATTGTTCCTCTCCAAGGTACTCTTGTTAAGTTCAAAACAGAAATTGCAACACTGATACATGTAGAACTTTTAATAATAAATTGCCCTTTCAATTGTGTACCTTTGGGGTATGCACATTGTGTTGATGAGTGTAACTAGTATTCTGTGTATTATCAAGTAAGGAGTGGAAGTGAGTAATAATATTAAAGCGCCTTTACACTTTTCAAAGTGCTATTATGTGCATTTATCTATAATCTATGTGGATATTTGGGGCTGGTATGGTTAGTCTTATTATTTCCAGGTTAAAAATTCTTTTGATCTTTATGGTCCACTTCAGTGTCTATCACTAGCACCTTTTTACATTTTAAAATATAACCAAACAGAACCATTAGGATTATCAAACCTCTATTAATATAGGCATATTTGACCTCTTGGTTTGGTATTAAATATACTTTAAAGGGAAAGCAGAACAAATTATGCTACTCAGACTCACATCTATTTGATGAAAAAAATGATATATATATAGTTCTCAGGTGAACATTTATGACAATTTAGTTGCTGATTATACAAGATTTGTATAAGGAGAAAAAGAAGTGTTACCATTATTTCAGAATGATGTGTGGAAAGAGTTTTTGCCATGTAGATGTTTTTACCAGAGAAATTCCTGGAGATAAAGCCTGAAAGGAAACAAAAGATATATAAATATTACTGGGTTCTATAAAGTTAATTTGTAGGAGCTAGATTGAGCTGGAATACATTCTCTTTCTGAAAATTCTCTTCCAGAATATCCCCAGAGGATGTAACATGAATATCAATGTGTTCGTTCAAATGTCTTAAGCAATCAAGGAGGCAAGATGGTATGAATTGATGTTGGGAGAGGATAGGAGATATTTGTATTTGAGAATGTCTTTGGGATACTTCAAAATATTGTTATTTAAAGATGTCCTCATAATGTTAACAAACCAGGAGGTTTGGATGAAATTGACCTGAGTTTATCATCCACATTAAACACTTTCTAGTATTATACATATAATAGCAGGCTAATTTTAAACCATGGCCAAACCAAACCAAACATAAAATCCCGAAGTGATATGGCAGAGTCATGTGAAACTTGCAAAGGTAATGTTCGAAAGCAAACTAAAGATTCTTGAAAGCCCCCAAGGACATAAAAGCATTGACAGAAGATAATGTGAACCATATTTCCAGCTATACCACTCCTGGGTATGTGTTCAAAGGCATCTAAGTCAACTTACAACAGAGACACCTGTGTACTCATGTTTATTGCAACACTATTCACAATAGGACCTGTAGCCATACCACTGTGACTTCCAATCCCATCAGATCTCAGAAGCTAAGCAGGCTCTGGTCTGGTTAGTACTTGGATGGGAAACTGCTTGGGAACACCAAGTGCTGTAAGATTGGGAGAAAGACCTGACAACCCACTGCCAAAACACAATCTGCCATTCAAAACCTCACGAATAGCAGAGAAACGCTGACAATTGTGTTTTTTCTGATGTCTATAGGATCCCTATGAGTTGGACACTAACTGGACGGCACCTAAGAACAACAATATTCACCATAGCCAAATTATGGAATCCGCCTCAGTGTCTATTAGCAGATGAATGAGACAAAGAAAATGTCTCTCTCTCTCTCACACACACATACACACACACTGAAGTTTCATAAAGATCAAAATTATGCCATTTCCAGGAAAATGGATGGAAGTAAAGATCATCATGTTAAAAGAAATAAGGCAAACTCAGAACAAGTGTCTTTGTTGTTAGGTGCTATCAAGTCAGGTCTGATTCATAGCAAGCCTATGTACAACAGAATGAAACACTCCTGACACTGTGCCATGCCCAGCACTATGTCAGTGCTTCTCTGCTGTTCATGGGGTTTTCAGTGGCTGGTTGCTTTGGGACTATTTGAGAGTGGATTGCCAGGTCCTTCTCCTGTTTTTGTGGTGTTGGGGATCAAACCTGGGGCCTCAGAGAGTGCAGCGTGCCACTCTACCAACTGCGCTATAGATTTAAAAACTTAAAATCATCATTTATGGAACTATCTATAAATATAGGCACATCTGAAATTCTGGTTTATAAAGGAAGAAGGAGAGCAGTGGGGGAAGCAGAGGGGAAAAGAGGCAATATGGAGGAAGGTGAAAATAAACAAAATAGCAAAAGTACATGATAAACATATATGGAAACCTCATAATGAAACATAGATCCAATGATAAAAAATGCAATACATATTAAATGAAGACATATACCATGTAGTTTCTGCTTTTAATGAATTTACAAATGCAAGGAAAAAGATAATATGATGGCTTGGTCTATAAATAGAGTTGGGTGTGTTTTCAACATCTCTTCCATCCCAACACAAAAACGTGAAGTTCCTACCTGAAATATCAATTATAATTAGAGAGACTTGGATCAAAGCTCTTAGAATTCTTGGTATGTGCTTCCTACAACTATTTGAGGTAGCATAGTGGACTCTTGATGAGTATAAAGGCTGTAGATGTCAGCTTGAGACAATAAGACACTTCCCTCAGGACAATTTCCTTGAATTTCCAATTGAGATAGGACTGATATTTAGCTAGTAATTCCTGGGATGTTTAATCCAATTATTTATGGCTGACAGTCTCCTGTTCTCAATGGTTACTGTTGAATATTAATCTAGTTCTAGGACCTACCACAATAAAGTCTTGTAGCATACTACAAGTACAATAAAACTTTTCTATACTTACATTTTAGTCTTATTCTATGAGCAAGTAGCTTTGTAAGAGTAAGTATTGGATCTGTCCTCTATTTTATCCTCAACACTTAAATAATACCAGATTCATGGAAGATTCTCAATAAATAGTTGTGGAAAATTAACATATATTCAATGATTTTGCTGAATATTGTGTTGAAAATTTTTCTTATAATTTAGAATCTAATTAATGAGGTAAATTACTAGGGTGATGTTTTTACCAATGTAATAGTTCCCAAGAAATTTGAAATAATATTACTCTCTAAGAAAAACTTTCATACAATAGATGAGAATAGTCACTTCCTTTCCTGGATTAAACCCCAAGACTATTTGATATTCTGGGAGAAGAGATTTGGAGAAGCCAATGCTATATCATTGTAATTTGTGGCTAAATATCTGAAGAAATCTAGAATCTATAGCAATGTAGAAATGGAAAATTAGCTAATTATATTAGTGCCTGATAGAAAAAGGACATATTATTTTTGTCAGCCTATAGACTGGAAAGGAAGCCTCCAGAACCAGTGTTTTGCCAATTTATGTTAAACAACAGAAAATACAAATAGTGCTTTATTCATAAACTAATCCTTGTGAAAAAAACATCTTCACAGCAGAAATGGAGATACTATTTAACAATATTCAATGACCATGTATGTGATTCTCTTTTTCCTCATACCATGTTTACCATCAACAGTAGGATTATAAAATGACTTCTCATGCATCTATGCCTATAATGAAATAATGTGACATAAATTTTTAGCATAAGAATCATATCTGTTATTGAAAATCAACCAGTTGACATTCAGGGTTATATCTCAGTTTTTCACAGACTTCACTTAACTCCTAAGGTATAGAATAAATGTTGATATGGTAACAAAATGGAGTTCCTAAGTCTGAGAAATTGAAAGCCACACTGTAGCCTTAAATAAAATTTACCAAGATGATATTCAATATAAAAATAAAGATAAGAATGAAAATAATGACAGGGATAAAAATTATAATTTATTATTTTCTTATCATGTAAAGATATTGTGTTTAATCTTTATAGTCTAATTTATTCACTGTGTGGTAAATTATATAATCTCATCTCCTCAGATGCTAATAATGAGAGTTACAGAATTATAAGAAATCATAGAAAGTGTGTGGGAAACTGAAGTTCCTGTCACAAGTCTATTAGAATCTAAATCTGAAGCTTTTTCTCCTTTTGGCATATTATCTCATAGATTCATTTTCACAACCATAGACATCTTTCTGCCTGGTAACACATTGATCTTGTCTCATTGTTTTCATTTAGCTTCAACCGTTTTTTTCAGAGAACACACAAACATAAGTGAATATGGATTTTAAGTCATTTTAACCATAGTTTTGAAGTAAAATACCAAATGAGGACTTATAGATTTGAATCTACTGGGTACACTTCTAGATGGTAAAACTATGTCAAGCAGGTGTAATTATCTGTTATACCATCTATGCTAGCTATGAAGCCTAGACTGGTCTTGAACTTGTGATCCTCCTGTCTCAACCTCCTGAGTGTTGATATTATGAGTGCCGCACACCTGGCTAAGATACTTACTTTCTGTAAAATGCCTCTAGTAACTCATTGAGTTAAAATAAACAGTAGGGATTGATCTATTTCTCTAGTCATATCCATTTATAAACCTTAACCAAAGCATTGACTTACTTCTCTGTTTTGGCCATTCCCTAAAGATGCATAATATGGAATAAGAAATGGAGACCTAACATTTATATCCACCCAGAGACTCAAAAGTGGCAATGAATTCCTGGATGGATGAGGGAGATTTTCCTATAATCTATTTTTGAGTTTATAATATCCAGTCTTCGTAATGTGGCTGTGACAGATGTTTTCATCTTGCTTAAGTACAAGTGGATCCCTCACATTTTATAGAAGAGGACATACAGATCCACATGGGAGAGGTGGGGATTCATTTTGTGAGTTTTTGCTTGGAGCTTTCTTTTTTTGTGTGTTATAGTGTACAATATTGGTGTTCTTGTATTTCCATATTTTATTCCTATATGTTGAATAGCCTTAATCTGGGGATATGACACATCCCCCAATGCTTTATTTAGATTATAATTAAGAACATTTTTATATTTTTGTGATTTTTTGTTTTTGTTTTATTGGTATCTTTCTATTTGGTGAAAAAAGCACTTCTTATTGTTGTTAGGTGCTGTCCAGTCAAGTCAGGTCAAACTCATAGTGACTTTATGTACAGCAGAACAAAACAGTCCCTGATTCTGTGCCAGGTACATGATCTTATTTATGTTTAAGCCCATTATTGCAGACACTGTGTCAATCCTTCCAGTGAAGAGTTAAGAGGTAAAATGATTGAAACAGAAACAAAGTTAATTTATTTAAATACTTCTCAAACGCATTACACTTCCACACAAGTTTAATTAGATTGAAATATTTAAGCAGAATGTTATAATATAAATTCAGATATGGTTTAGGTTGTGATTGTCTCTCATCCTTACCTTAAACAAGCTACTTAAGGACAAGTGCAGGTAATGTGACAAGGAAGGTGTAGAGAAAGGTAAGACAAGGAGGGAAAAAAAGTACCCTCTGGGAAAACAGAGAGGCAGGGCAGGGGGCCTAAAAGCTTACTCTTCTCCCAAGCTAATTCTCCTGAAATGGGGTAAATAAAAATGACAATGAATTTTCAGGAAATCTAACCATAGATACTAGAATTTTCATCATGGGTTTTTAAACCACCAGCTTCACTGTGTGGCTCCAGAGGTCAACTGTATCATTGAAAGATTTAAATTCACTGGCCAGAAGCAGGATTTCTACAAAATAGGTGTCCATTTCCTCAACCATTTCCTTTACTTTGCAATTGTGCTTACATAGCATTTTATGACATTGAATTTTTGAGTCCATGATTTTGCTATATTTGGTTCTACAATCAACACCTTTGGAAGCAGCAGTCAAGAAATCAAAAGACACATTGCACTGGGAAAACATGTTGCAAAGACCTCTTTAAAGTGTTGAAAAATAAAGATGTCACATTGATAATGAAGGTGTGCCTGACATGCCATGGTACTTACAGTCACATCATATGGTTGTGAAAGCTGGACATTGAATATGGGATATAGGAGAAAGATTGATGCTTTTGAATTATGGTGCTGTAAATGAATATTGAATATATCATGGACTACAAAGGAAACCAACAGATCTGTCATGGAAGAAGTGCAATGAGAGTGCTCCTTGGAAGCAAAGATGGGTCAGGACTGTGTTTGATGTATGTTGGACATGTCGGGAGGGACCAATCCCTGGAGGAGGACATAATGTTTGGGAGAGTGGTAGGTCAATAAAAAATAGGAAGACCCCTAACTAGATGGATTGACACAGTGTCTGCAACAATGGGATTAAACACAAGAAAGACTATGTGGCTGACAAAGAATTGGGGAATGTCTCATTCTTTTGTACAAAGGGTCACTATCAGTTGAACCCAATTTGACAGCACCTAACAACAGCAAATATTTTATAGAAGGATTTTAATGTAATTACAAAGTTAACATGAAATATAATAGAGAATTCAGGATGTAAAGGTTTAAACCATATAGTAAAGCAAGTTATAAGGAAGGAGATAAATAGCTTTGGGAAGTTGTATTTGCCAAGCGTTTCCAGAAGACCATGATTAATTGCTTATAGAGATAAATCTCTCCTTTCATGAGAGCAGTATTATGTCCAGAGGTTTTATATACCTGCAAGGCTCCTTATAGGAGATAAATTATGGTGAATTTAATACTGGAACAGAAATACAGTACTAAGTCTCTAATAAATTTATATAGAAAAATATTATATTTGTTTTCCATTTAATTCTAAAAGAAATACTTGTGTGACTTGTGAACATGTTATTTGATTTAAATGGAAACTATTTTTATTTCTGTTTTTTTTATTTTGAAATGCTCACCAAAAAGTCAGGATTTTTATTTAGCCACTTGATTTCAATTAGATCATCTATTGCAAATGCTAGAGTTTTCAACTAATGGTGAATCAAAACACCTAGGTTCTTATTCCATTATAAAGATGTTTAAATATATAGAAGGAATACTGGTTTCACTTTTGTAAACCCTGAAAAAATTATGAAATACAGATGCAAAGGATCTACCTGCATGTTGCATATAATCTAGGAGTAAAAATTATAAGCAATGAGAAAATTAATTATATTCTTTAGTGGTAAGAATAATGTAATTTCAGGGAATACAGATTGAAGAGTTTGCTTGTTGAATAGAGGACTGAAGAAAGATCTCTTAGAGGAAATGTCATTGGCTTAAAAGAAGTGAAGAAATATGTTATTTGACTATTTAAATAAAAAGTACTCCAGAAAAGTAAGTAGGAGGAGCAAATACAATAAGATTCAGTATGTCCTCTGAGTTTGATGAACTGAAAATCAAGTTGACTTAATGGTCAAGAGGAAGATTAGTAGGACAAAGGCTGGAGAGGTAGTAAGGAGTCAGATCACATAGGGACATGTAGGGAATTGCTGAAAGATTTTACAGCAAAGTAGTGACATCATCTGACTTAAAATTTAGCAATATATTCTCTATGAACAACACTTCACAGGAGGCCAAAGAAACACAAGTTCAACAGTTATTTTACTTGTACAGAAGGGAATGATACTACATGGATCATTAAAGGAGAAGAGGGAAATACTGGTCATGTTTTATGTATATTTTGATGTGTTGAAAACTATGCTAAATTCTTCACATGAAATACTTCTTTAAATCCTTGCAATAACTGCATGAGGAAGGCATATATTATTATCACCACTATTTCTACAGGAGAAATCTGTGGCTGAAAGATGTTAAGTGACTATCTCAATGTTGCTGCAGTAGTAAGTGGTAGAATTAAAAATAATTAAACAGACCTGTTTCCACCACTTGAGTGTTAGCTCACAGCCTTACATTCTATTTTATTTAATCTCATCCACAAGTTAGACTATTCAGAATAGGACAATGTAAGAAAATGGGTTCAAAGTATCAGGCACAGCTGTAATACAACTTTTTCTTTGTATTAAATTGAACATTATGTTGTTTACTGCCAAAGATGGATTACCTTCAGCACTGTTGAATAAAAGCTCAAATCTCAATATTGGAAAAGGAAAGATTCTAGGAATTCAGACAGTGAGTTTGTAGTTAGAGAAGGAAAATGAATGTCATATATGGCTCCAATCCATCATACCACCCTGTTGTTGTTGTTGTTAGGTGCCGTCGAGTCGGTATCCGACTCATAGCGACCCTCTGTACAACAGGGGAAACACTATTGTCAGTGCCTTTCTGCTGTTCATAGGGTTTTCAATGGCAGATTGATTTTTGGAGGGGGTTGCCAAGTCCTTCTCCCAAGCCTACAGCTTCTGGTGTTCCCAGGCGGTCTCCCATCCAGGTACTAACCAGGCCTAGACCCTGCTTAGCTTCCGAGATCTGACGGGATCGGATGCCACAGCGCTACAGCTGCAGGCTATACCACCCTAAGAACAAATACAAATCATTTGTTTTTCAGGTTGAAGAAATTGACTTACTTCTCCAGTGAATTATTTTAGCTAATGATCAGTTTGTAAGTGTAACCATATGCATTTAATACTTTTTTGCCAGCTAACTAATCCAAATAAATTAGGGTCTGCAAACCTCACAGTAATCCAGATATGGACCTGAGTCTTATGGAACCTAATAATATCAGTGAATGTGTGAGATCATGTGTTACTGATCTTTTTGTATATTTCACTAATTTCACTTGACACAATGATCTCCAGTTCCATCCATGTTGTTAAAAATTATAAGATTTCATTCCTTTTTATGGCTGATGAGTATTTTATTGTATATGTATACCACATTTTCTTTATTCACTCATCAGTTGATAAGCATATAACTTGATGGCATTTTTGGCTACTGTGAATAGTGCTGTGACAGCACAGATGTCTCCTTAACATATTGATTTCATTTCCTTTGGGTATAGTATTTTATTTTTTGATGGTGGTATATGTTGAATTGTTTGCTTAATTTAATTTTTGTATTATTCTTTTGCCCTTTATTAGTAAATGATGATGGGATAGAATAGCACAACATTGGTTTTTTCCATTATGCATAGTTTAAATCACTTCTGGCAACACTTTCATAAACCCCACAAAGTTTATGGAGCCTTACGGCTAATATGAAGTAAAAATCTTGATGAACTTTTTTATTAATTATAAAAGTATTTTAATAGATTCCTTAAGATTTTCTGTAAAAAATATTATATAATATGTAAGGAAGATAATTTTAATTCTTTTATCTAATTTGAATGTCTTTTTCTTTTGGTTGCTAAATGGTCATAACAAGAAATTCTATTAATATGATGTATTGCATTTATTTTCATATGTCAAGCCAACCTTGTATTTCTGAGATAAACACAACTTGGTTATAATGTCTAATATTTTTATGTTACTGGTTTTAGTTACTAAAATTTTTGCTAATAATTTTACATGTTCAGGAGGTATATTGGTCTATAGTTTTCTTTTCATCTCTGTTAGTAAATGATGATGGGGTACAGAGTAATACAACATTGACTTTGTCCATTTTGCATCCTTTACATCATTTCTGGCAACACTTTCATCAACCCACAAGGTTTATGGAAACTTATGGCTAATATGTAGTAAAACTCAAATGCATATTTGGGTTATATTCGCCTATTTTTCCAATGTATTCATGAAGTTGTGCTGTTTACATTGAGATCATCCTCTCCTTGTTTATCTCTCCACATTGACCCTTCTCCTCACGGCTCCTTCCACAATCTTCAGTTCCCTCTCCTATTCCCTCCCTCTTTTCTATTCTTTACATTGTCCCTTCTTTGCTAAGTTTACCTGTGCATTTTTTTATATATCAGTTTATATATAGGATTTTTTCTTCCATTAAGTATGATTCAGCTCCCACATATGAGTGAGAACAAATGGTATGTCTCATTTTTGCTTGTGTTCATTCACCTAAGATGATGTTCTCCATTTCCATCCATTTTGCTGCAAATGATATTATTTCATTTTTTATTGCTGCACAGCTTCCAAATGTGTATATGTACTATAAATTTTTTATCCATTCTTCTGTTGATGGGCACCTTGGTTGGTTCTATGTCTTTGGTATTGCAAAAAGTGCTATATTGAATATAGATATGCAGGTGTCTCTGTGGTATGATGACTTGTCTCCCTTTGGGTATATTCGCAGTAGTGATTGGTCTATAATTTTCTTTCCTCGTGTCGTCTTTGTCTGGATTGAGTATCAGAATAATACTAGTCTTAGAAAATAGATGAGTAAGAAATCTTGGCTTTCTTACTTTCTTAGAGAATTTATATTAATTTCTGTCATTTGACATAATTTACCTAGGCTTAGGTTTTCTTTTGTAGGGATATTTTCAATTGCTAAGTTGCTTTCATGTTTTATAAGCACATTCACATTTCTATCTTCTATCTTTTAAGGATTATTTTAAATTTTATCTTGTAGAATTTTGACACAATGTTAATAATAAGAGTCCTTTATATTTATTTCTTTAAGGTCTTTTATTTCTTTTCTTTTTTCTTTTTTTCTTTCTTTCTTTCTTTCTTTCTTTCTTTCTCTTTTTGGTGGTACTGGGGGTTGAACCCAGGGCCTCGCGCTTGCATGCTCTGCAAGCACTGGACTATTGAGCTGAACCCCGAGCCCATTTTTTTACTTTTTGAGACAGGGTCTCCCTAAGTTATGCAGACTGCCTCTGGTCTCGAACTTGCGATCCTCCTGCTTTTGCCTCCCAAGCCACTGGGATTATAGGTGTGCACCACCACTCCCAGCATGTCTTTATTTCTTTAATGGTATCTTCTTTTTCGTTATTGTTTATGATAATTTGTGTTTTATGAATTTCTCAGATAACAAAGTTTGAATTTATTTCTAAATTTTATTATTATTTATTATTGATTTATTTGATTCATTCTTGGTAACATAACTCAGTGAAACCTTTGAAATATGTATTCAATATAATACATAGCATTCATGCCTCTGATTTATATACATGTGTACATATTGTATATTATATATTATATCATATTATATTATATATTATATTATATGAAACCAAGTGGATAAACCAAGTGTGTATATATAAACAAAGTGTGCATATATATATATTATATATATATTGATATTGATATTTTGTTGCTGTTGTTAGGTGCTGTTGAGTTGGTGTCCGACTTATAGCGACCCTATGTGCAAATGGTGAAATACTATTGTCATTCTTCTCTGCTATTCATAGGGTTTTCAATGGCTGATTGTTTGTTGGGAGTGGGTTGCCAGGTCCTTCTCCCAAGATGACAGCATCTGATGTTCCCAGGCGGTCTCCCATCCAAGTACTAACCCCGTCTGACCCTGTTTAGCTTCCAAGATCAGATGGGATTGGATGCCACAGTGGTATGGCTGCAGGCTTTTGATATTTAGTTGCCCCCATGTCTGAGAAGCTTAGTAATAAGGCTTCTGACCTCTGGAAATAGGTCTGTGATTATATATAAGAATGTATTCAAAGCTCAAGTATATTTGTAAGTTTTCCCTTTGTGACCTTTTGAAAACTCCTAGTCTTTTAAGAACAAGCTTATTGGTCAGGGCTAGTGAGGAGTGTGAGAATAGTTTGAATATTTCTATTCTCTTCTGCATATATGATCAGTTTTAGGAATATACTTGTTCCGCAAACACATAATCTGAACTATATACCTAATATGTTGACCTTCCTTCCTCATCTATTCCTAAGCAGTCATATCCACCAATAATGTTGCTGGACCTGGGTATCAGCTGCCATTCCAAATAAAATAAACTCCTTTTGGCTGCTGCAGAGAATCTGTCTGTCCTCATGGTTTGACCCATCCTAGCAGAAACATCATGCTGAGCTGGGAGGGAATAAGGACATAGAAGCATATCCAGGCCAAAATAACAAAGAGTTCAACTGCTCTCATGAAGTGCTCAACATTTTTAAAACCACAAGTACTTTTGAGATTCCTGTCTGATCTCTTTTGATTTTGTAGAACACAAAAGTTGTCTTCTTATTTTACTTGTTTAAAAATCTACTTGGTTGACTGTTAACGTTTGGAGGAAAGCATTTGACAATTCCTTCAATTAGAGATTTCCTAATTCTTATTGCTCTTTTATAAAACAACAAAAAACTTTATTTTGATCGATGAATGAATTGGGTTAGGGTATGGCTTTGAGTATCAAAAAGTTTCTTCTAGACTGTATGCTTTCTTAAATGGGAAGGCTATCAATTAGGACATTTTTAGTTGAAAAGTGGACTTCTCCCAAATTCTTTGTTCAAATATAATGTAAAAGGTATTTTTAAAAATATCAAAAAGTCAGAGCTTCTACCACATACTGTGGAGGCAGAGATCCTGAGAAAAATTGACTTAGGGAGGTTTTTTCTTTTTTCTTTTTTCCTGTCTTTAAAGCACATTAGTTCAAGAAGTTATTTATTATCTCTGGTTTTGTTTTGTTTCTTTTCTTACTTACATTTCTAGTAAGAAAAAAGGATCATCCTAGGCCAAATTGCATCTTCAGCTACTCAAAATTTTGCTCTGCTCTCCTGCCTCCCCATCAGGGGATATCATTAGCTAAAGCAATTCAATTATCATACTCTTTACTTAAACCTTGAAAGAACTTAGAAGTAGGTTAAATTGGGAAATTTGATGAAAGAACAATATCTTAGAGAAAATCATCACACTTCAGCAAAATGAGTCGTTATTTTAATGGGGTAGGATAAATACTAACATGCATTTTAAATACCATCACCTGTACCACTAATTGCATCCCAAGTTGCTCAAATGGAACCACTGAAAGGATTCTGGTAGGTTCAAGTATTTCACTAAGCCTTCTTTCACAACTAGAATATAATGATTCTGAAGTAGTAACAACAACAACGACAACAACAACTGAAATCTACTTTCTTGCTAAAAATTTAAATTCTAAAGAAAAAATGTATTTTCCAATAAGTATTATATCCATAACATAATTAAATTTATAGGTTCATTTTTATTTAACTATAAATGAACTTTGTAACTTTCTATGACAAATACTGGTACTTGTATCCTAGTATTTATAGTTTCACCTTCCTTTTTGTAATAATAATGTCACTTCAGTGTTATCAAAGTTTATACCTGCCTGGTTAGGTGCTATACATTCCTACTTATTTTACATGGCAGCATGGCCATGAAATAGCCACGGACAAGTTAACTAACATATTAAATCATACATTGTAATTTTTGGTGGAGCTGCGATATGAAGCCATATCCTCAACCTCTTATGAATTGTTTTGGTGCTAAAATAATTTTCTGAGATAACTTTTGGTGATAGGTTACTCTTGAAACTACAGTTTCCTTTGGATATAACTTCCATTCTTAATCAATCTTACTGTCCATTTTAAGTTTTTCTTTTAGATTCTTATGAACAAAATGAATACTACACTCAGTGAAGAGAATTTATTCATATGTATTTGATATACAATTACTCTCAGATAATTTAATAATAGTCTATAAATCAAAAACAACTCAGTATTCAAAAGATCATAGAATTTACATCAATCATGATATAAAATATCAGATAATGGTGAAACTGCAATGAAAAAGCCATTCTAAATGCTGGAGGTGCAGCACAACCAACAGACCGTTAGTACAATTTTATTCACAATGAAAGGAAGAAAACTAATAGAGCATATATCTTCTGGTCAACATCTGGAACAGAGAAGATATTGATTTTAGGTTACATTTGGTTCATTAGAAATGATCCTGTTTTAGGGATCAGTATGTAAAGCTGATATTTTCATTTGAAAATAATTTGATATATTTTTAATATTCATTATCTTTTATGAGCTTAGATTTCTAGCTCTACTCTCTACCTCCACATCTGTGAGCACAGATGGAATTTTGTTAAACCAATGACATTTTAATGGCAAATTCATTTTTTTCACCATCATAAAAGGTGACTATACACATGAAATTCACGAGATGGTACATACAGGAAAAAATTGACTACATTTGTGGAAAAAGATGGTGGAAAACCTCAATATTAAAAATGTCACAATAAGAAGAAGCTATTTTAGTAGAAGAAAAATGAGGGTGAGAATTAGAAGATATGAAGGGATTTCTGGATGGACAATATCTAGCTAAGGCAATTCAGTGAAATTGTTGAATCTTTTTACTAAACCTGATTGGATTTATTTTAGCTATAAAATAGGAATAGTTTCATATTTTATCAATGGTAAGATCCAAATTTATAAAATATTTTAACTTCCAAATTGGAGAACATAACAACAATTGTTACTTTATAATTTAACAGCATGCTTTCATTCTTAGTTGCATATAAAATGAAGATATATCTTTTAGTTGATGGTATTATTGATGATGAAATTATCTCAAATCTCCTAGAGAAAATCTAGAAATGAGTTAAAAGTAGGATGAAATTTGAAAACACCACCACAGATACTTTAAATAGGAAAATTACATCAATCCTTTAGGAATACAACTGAACACGTGCAGGAAGACAAGTGCCTCATCATTTCCCTCAGATATGGGATCCAAATATTTTGATCTTATAAAAGTTGAGAGTAGGATGGTAGCTTCCAGAGGCTGGGGAGAACAGGGTATGAGTAAGAATTTCTCTTATGCTGTTGTATA